>JAQFYB010002840.1:0-22236 GCA_034694085.1 Pogonognathellus longicornis | reverse complement strand
GTTCATTTGAACCTGAAAGAAGAAATTCATCTTTAGAGATAGAGTATGACCCAAGTGTAAATCAGCCAGCTAAATATACGATGAGGGTAGAGTGTGGTAGGAACGTTTGAGAGGTAACGGAATAAATAAATGGCAACGAAAGGATCAGAACTACCCTTAGACTTTATACTGTGTAAGTCTCACATTGAGCATAGTGATAGAGCCTTGTGACAAGGGCAAAAGAAATTGATCAAGCATCTCAGAGAAAAGGTTCGATTTCTCTTTCTCAACCAAATCCGATTCAGGAGACGACTGTTATTTGTTACCCTTACGGTTCCAAATCTTTTTCATGGGATCATGGAATATATAGGTGTGCGTATGAATGTGTTTTATAGCTAAATGTCTTGTATAATGTGGAACATCGGAAAACCAACGAAACATAAATACTTAGCCGAGATGTTCTCATTTCCGACTGGGTGACACTGATACAGATATGGGATTGGATGGAAAAGGAAAGAATGAAAAACAATGAGAGAGCAACGTACGGTGGATCCCCTAAATCCAACTCTCTGCTTTTTGCTATTCCGCACACTGCGTCTTCCTCTTCTGATGAAGTATTCAAAGAGATCCTCAGCTTTGATAGCAGTCTGTGAACTTAAAATGTGTTTAATTCCATGAACGAAGATAGCGAGTAAGAGAAAAAGACAGTGAGTTGCATTAAGTAGGGCTTTGCAGCTTTAGCTTTTTTGAGCTTTACAGACGTCGTGTCTGTCTCTTTCTGTCACTTCCGCTCCTTGCTTTACATAAAGAATTTCCTGCCACTCTAAAACAAATAGCTGCACATTTCTTCTCTACAGATGTATTATCTAACAGCCGACTCATCAAATCCTTTCCCATTTTCGGACTATTTTCTTCTCTTTTGCCTTATAATGCATTCAAAGGCAATAATTCAATCCCTGCATGAGAGCCTGGGAACCAAGTTAATACGGATGTCGTTTTTTGACAGATTCCTTCACATTCAATTTTTTATTTTCACATCTTGAGTTTACTTAACTTTAAAATAATCTAGTGCTACAGTTACATATTTTTTCCTGTAGTACGTCGCGTTAAATTATAATCCCATTGTTTGCGAACCCATACAACATTCATAACTGGATCAAACAAATAGTGCATAATGGTTTTTGTATTGAGCATTTTTTATGAGGGCACCTACAAACGCTATACCTCCTGTATAAATAGCCAAGTTGTTGTGTGCAATGTGAAGTAAGCTGTGTGAAGCCCTCCTATGGTTTGGCAATACACATTGAGCACACGCATAAGTAATATATTATAAGATTTATTGTAGAAGGTGATGCAGGTGACAAAATTTTGGTTGGGTACATTGGACATTGTCTTGTGTCTGTGTCTGCCTCTCCTGCTCTCCTTCTCATGACATTACTTTTATCCAGTCTTGTACGTTATGGCTATTCAATCGAATTGAAAACTCACTGAACTATTCTCTTATTCTTCTCCCTCAGACTTAACAGACGACATACGCATTACATTATGGCTCTCCTTATACAATTCACAATCAGAATCATTTCCCATTGAATTTCATTATAATATTATTATTATGTTAGCTGCCACTGCTATTTCCATTGCTCAGCTTTCTTTCCTCCGCATCTCTCCGTCTTTGTAATTCAGGCTCTACCTTCGTCTCCCTTCTTTTCTCTCTCAGCCAACAACGTGTCAAAAAGATACGTACATACATATATAGTATTATACCTATAGTATAGACCCAACACCACATGTATGTACCCTTAGATACTTTTGGTGCCACTGCATCTTCAGAACGGTACCTACATACGACTCGAAGGGATTTCTTCGTTTTACTTTAAAGTTTAAAGTTACAACAAACTTCCCTTGCTACATTTTTACACTTACTCGAAACCGAAATGAAAACACGAAGGAAATTCTTACACGAATACAACTAGCACTCTATAGAAGGTAAATAAATTGAAAATAGAGCTGCGTATGTTTGAGTGCTATAGAGATCTGTCTGGGTATCTGTATCAAGTATCACACGACACTTTTCCTTATTCTCATTCATGCTTGTTTTGGCCACGTATAAAGTATGAAGTGTTTAGCATCATACTCGGCATGTTCGGTGTCCGTTGTAATATAGAGTTACCTTATAATGTCAGCTGTGCACGTATATCATTATTTGGTTGTGTTGTTACCGAATTTGTTATAACATTTTGAATCAGAGCAGTAAGTGACGAAGAAGAAAGTGTAAAGAATATTTGTGTGAATGAGAATGAGTCTGAAGTTGCGAGAGAAGGAAGGGTGCCTCTCTTGTGACTCACAGAGTCACTCTTCGTATCCTGCAGATGTGAATTAAGTTTCCAGAGCGATGCTTCCCTGACTCTGAATAGTCTCACTCTCACTCTCATTGTTCTCTGATGGCCATTCTTTATCATTTGACATTTTGACCTGACACTCTGTTGCTCATCTATAAAGCATTAGCCTAATTAACATATTGTTCTCCCCTAATGTGTGCAGCAACTACTACTTATAATAATACCGAACTGCAACAATTCTCTGAATTAACCCTTTCCGCTTTCCGTACAATTGTCATGTCGGGTATACCATGCACCTTCATCTCATGTATTGACTATAACAATAAAACCCATAATACTCGTTTAAATATTCTGAGGCTGACACATATGTATCAAATGCTCATTGCAATTTCATGGACATAAAATATTACAAGTTAAATATCCCATTAGTTGTTATTAACACTTTGTAGCACTTTCGACCTTTATTCACAACTACAATGTATCTAGTGAGCAATAGATAAAAATTAAACTCTGTTTGAACCATTTCCATATCCCAACATACCTATCCCTTACGAGTCACGACTTTAAATCAAACTCCTCGAATGTGTATTGTTCTTTGATTCCTCCCCTACCTAAACACTAAATCCTATCAATGTCTACTCTGACTACTATGTGTGTGTTGTCAATTAATAAACACTCGAAATCCCAATCTATAAGCCCGTGGTACGGAGTGGTGTAGCAGTGAACGTTATTTTTATGAATCCTTGTGTTCACAATAAAAAATAATGTCTTTCGCTCATTGTGGCCATGTGATAGTGTTAAGTGTAGTGTATAGTGCATCTGATGCTGTACATTACTTTCTGCGTTTGAAATAGAAAAGTACATTTAGAAATTAACGACACAATATCGACCTACAGCCGTAACCAGTTGGCGTGTAGCAGTTATTTGTGTGCTGCCTTCTACAATTTTAAGGTCTCTTTGTGTACAGTAACAGTAATGACTGCGTGTGCGTAACGTTATGATGGTTGTAATAAATTCTTTACAATGCTCATTTTATAAGGACACTAATAAAATGGAAATCAGCATTATAATGAGAGTTATAACATTACAGTAGGTACCTACACGAATCTCTTGCATATTCATAAACAAAAAACACTCTTAGATTTTACTATGCATATAATATTTTTGAAATATCTATTCTCTTTCTCACCACCTTTTTTGATTAATGGCAAGATACACCGCAGAGAAACGCATTGTTAGATAACGGAGTCTGAGTAGGTACCTGTGAAGAAATGCACGAATATTGACCAAACAAAATTGAGATAAACAATCTGATCTACACGATGTAGCAGAGTTTCGTTTTCAATTAGAAAAGTTGTTGTGTTGGTGCCTTTTTTATTTGTATATGATGGTTTACTGTATCAGACACAGCAAAGACAGAAAAATGGTTTTGTGTTTATATGCACCTCAAGAATTTTTATGTTTATGTCCAACGAGAATTACTTGAGGCATAGTAGCAGAGGCATGTATGTTTTAATGCAACGGACTTTGCACTGCAATTACAAGTTTTATGTGAAAAATGTGGAAAGTAAATGTTTAAACGCTATTCTAATCAAAATATCTGCCTTGCTATGTATATTATGGCCTATTTGATTAAAGGTTATGGAAAATGTTAAATACTGCACGATTTACACTTTCCTATTTGTATTGGTATTTTTGTAAAAACAAAGTAATGTTGAGCAGGTACTTGTGTAGTGTTAAGGTGTGTGTTTACTCTGTTTACTCATGTTACATGGTGTACTCATCAGTACATGTGTAGTATCTCTACCTATGAACAGTAGCCACAGCTAATCAATATCCAATTTTTAGGCTAACTGTTATTCTTATTTTTAGGTACATCCATGGCAAAAGAACTAGACGAAGGATGCAGGCAACTGCATGTACTTTGTGTTATTTAGGTACAAAAATGGAAATACTTGGCCTTTCAATCAATTTGTGTATATGTATTGTAAGTAAACGTGGTGTTTTATAAGTCTACATGGTATTTTATATTTTGAGTAGCTATAATTGTTGGCAGGAAAACAATAATGTCTAATATGTAGTGTATTGTATACACATAGTTAATGTAAAAACAGCTTAAGCACACGTTATTATAGAAATAAAGAATTTGTTTAAGAGAAAATTGACAAGAGGTATTTGTAATTTGTAAATGGCAATGTAAATATGTAATTGCATGTTTAATTGTCTGCGTGCACTTTCAGTGTTCCGTATCTTTACAAGACTGACAAAGCAATTACATGTAATTTTGTACACCTAGTTATGTACACAGAAAGAGTACAAAGAAAAACAGGCTATGATTTATAGGGATAGGTAGTCAAGAAAGAGTTTTTATAGCTGCATCTTACATCTACGAGGTTTTCGTAGTTGGATTAGAGTAGTAATTATATGTGAGATAGTTACGGTAAGCTTACCTTGACTGATTACCAATCGTGAGTCTTTGAGACTTGAGTTAAGCCAAGCAAGTCACTCGTCGGCTATCATTCGTTTCATCGCTAATATATCTGCACTAAATGGGGAATCGCCTCGTAACTGCATAATGTACGCAATCCATAAAATTTGAATTACTCAAACGTACAGCTACTCCACAATAAAGCTGTCACCCATATATGTCTGATCCTATGCTTTATTGATGATGTGAAAACACATCACTCCAAGAACTGCTCCGCTATTTCTTTTAACGGTGCAACTTTATTGGAGTAGAATTAAAATGTAAAGCACGCACAGTTATTTGTGTAGACAGATAACATCTTGTTCATAATTCCTCCAACTCAAGTTCTTATAGTAAACTACATCCATTTCCACTCTTTAGATTTCGCCGACGCCGACAGTCAGTACTAGCAGTACAAGTAGTTGATTCACAAAAGTCTAACACAACGTCTTAAAACGTTAACTGCCACAAATCCAAAAATTCTGAGTTCACATTTACTTTTCCCTTGCTCCTCTCTAGTTCACTGGACACGAAGAGAAAAACTTTTTTGACAATCCTCTGAACTTAATAAAGGCTGAGAATTGTTAATGTTTCTGTTATGTGCAAGACGGAGCACTCAGTTGCTTATTAAATCGATAGATCAAAACTTTTGTGAGAAATGCACATATAAATAAGGCGTAGTGCACTTAGACGGTCGTTGCAGCAGCAGTAGCTGCTGGCTGTCGACTAAATATGTCTTATGATTTGTTTGTTCTGCCGTGGGTGCGAGAATGAGACGAGTGTTGGTGAAAAAGTGATGCACTTCTACTGCTGCTGTTGTCGGAGTAGAGGTGGAAGGTAATTTGATTAGCAAATGAGGACGAGTGAGCCAAAAGGGCGAAGAGGGAGGAGAACGAGGAAAAACATGTGATGCTTTCTCTTGGACTACGAAAACAGAACTGTTTACTCGAGCACTACTCGGTCTTCGTTCTTCCTTCCTGCCTTGTCTCCCACCTCATTCTTTCCGACACAAAACTAGACTTGTTCTGTTCTTCTTCCAATGCACTCCTCTCCTGTCACAATTTGCACTACAACTAATGATGAAAGGCTCCTAGACTACTTCTATTGTTTCTGCTGACCAAGTCTTTACTTATTCGACAAACAGCATTGGAGCACAACACACGTTTTCCGAATTGGGCATCTGCGTGCGTGCAATTACTCCTGAGCTAAGGATACAGCCATATGCAGCCACAACACACGGCACACCACTCGCACACACACAGGAATCACAAGTTGAGCAACGCGAGTCAAAAAAACAAAGGCAGTATAGTCAACAACAGAAGCTCCTCAACATACACAACAATTCCTTGTATAGTTCTATAGTTGCTTATTTCTTACTACCAATAAGTAGTCTTGCATTAGCATAAATATGTTGAATTGTCTTAGCGTTTTCTTACAGACTTTTCTTCCTTTCAGATACACACAGGTAGCTATAGGCTATAGCAATAGATATACGTGCACAAAGAACATTAGGAGTAGGAGCAGGAGCGGAGATACATTTAAATAATATGATAATAATTGTAGTAGTTGAAGTAATAATATGTATGCGTTAACTTGATTTGAATGTGCATTGGTCAGTGGCTGTGGTAAGGAACTAGTTGGTGTAATCACTAATTGTTGTAGTACATAGTTGGAGGCTTGGAGTACTTGTGACTTGTGAGCAGAGTAGCTGCCTAAACAACAGCAGAGCAAGAAGATGTCGGAGGAGCAAACAACTAATAATTCTTGACGAGAGTTAAGCTTTGCTTTCCTTCAGCTTGGCACTTGGCACATCTGAATTTTTTGTGAGTTGCTCATCGCTCCCCTTCTGTCTCTATTTACTTGCCATTTGATTTGATTCAATTTTATGAGATTACCGTCTGTTCCACGAGCTTCCACTTTTGATAAGGCTGTTTAGTAGTATACAACTATCTGGTGTTTATTGTTATGTTGTGAGCCTTGAACGAAGATGAACTGATTTTTACTTTACGTCGACTGTATTTGTATTTGTATGTAAAAGTTGCAGATCTTGAAACTCATCTGCTGCTTTGCCCTGTCTGAATTGAGTCCATTGTCTTACATCAATAGGATGACAAGGAATTGAAATGAAACAACTGCAATGTTCTTAGCACATTGGCAAACACTTTTTAACAAAAGGATAAAAATGGTTGTTCTTATTCTGGTGCTCACATAGCGATCTTGAGTATAACCAAGCAGGGAGAAGCAAGTCGAGAAGTGAACTGAGCTGACTCAACTGAATCTCTCTCGCTCCGATGAAATCCTACAAGAAAATAAGGCAACTCTCTTCAACAGCCTTAACACATGGACTAACATACCAAACAGTTTTTTGCTGGATGAATCTTTTCTCCATGATGCCCAACAAAGAATACTAAAGCCACATAATCACATAGGAGTACCTATGTATATGTACACGTAGTCAAATCTGCTACACCTAAATGCACTACTAATGTTCTTTCTTCTTCTCAAGCGACCAAAGGTACCTTACACACAAAACAAGAAATAAATAGGTACTCTATACAGGGTAGTCTAAATCCACTATAACATAAATACCAACCTTCCCTTCCCTACACTTCTAGTAGGGTCTTAGGGTGTTCTACATCAGATATACTTACGTACTTCATCTACACATCCCTTTACCTAAATCCTAATCCCGACAGACCAAGGATGCACCGTTAGCGGTAATCTAGTAGAAAAAAATGTTTTCCTCTTTCTCTCTAAGATTATTTACCGAGTACCTATCTGTTAATCACGACATAAATTGGAATCCTTCTTATACCTCATATAAAAAATAGATTAATTTATTGGATTTACGTTTCCAAATCTCGGGTCTTAACACAACTGGGAGTAAAACCGCAGAGTATGTATAGTGACATACATATAGGAGTGTTATGGCTATACCGAAGTAAAATTATGTTGAAACAACGCCCGTGTGGTTTGATGGGAGCTCATAGCTTTAATTCTGGTTTAATGAAGGACCACACATGGAAGTACCAAGGATAGCTCCACAGGAACTGGACATTAGAAATGGAATACCCTGCACGCATTAAGTGCAGAGAGAGGTACTCAAAACTCAAGTCAACCAACAGCTCCCTAGAGCTTTATTGTAAGTATTCTTCTATGCATATACAACTCAGACTATGCCATGCTACAGATTCGAAACCTTAGTTTACTCGTAGTCTGTTCGAGGTAATTGTAATGGCAATGGCAGTCCACATAATAATAATAGCACTTCGTAATACATGTTGTGTATGTGGATAGACGTCTAGCAGAGCAGTGCACTGCATTGCTACACACATGAACATGTTTGATATTATATAAAAAGAATCTTTCCAAGCAAAAGGCAAGAAGGGAACATCTGCCTTCGTCTTTAAAATGCCCTTTTCTCCTCTGTCCTTATGTTCCTTTTCCACGCACCAGCCACCATCACCAAATCTCATGTTCCATGAACGCTCTCTCATGTGAAATTCAAATCCAATGCAATATTATGCTCATTCTGACTGCTACGAGTACTTACAAACTCACTCTGTCTGACTAAGGCTATACTCACCAAACAACAACACTTATATAGTCCCGGCTTCTGCTTTCATGTCGTTTGCCTTGCTTGACTTGATTGAATATAAATGAAGATGGACTGACTGTAACGCAACTATCCTCCGCACTGCACCATCATCTTCGCATCCTGCCATGTAATGAGAGAGAACCTGACTCTATCTGAATCAGATTGCATGTATGTACGTGTGTTGTACGCGATGAAGATCTAATAATATCTGTACACATCATGTGGTTGTAATGCAACAAAATGCAAAGCTGGGGCTAATCTCCATGTACAAGTAATATTATGACCCTTGCGGGCATTTTTAAGTGTGCAGTGCATTGCATCGGTATTGCTTGGTGGTTGTTAGTAACAGCGGTGGGCATAATATTCTGTTGTGGGTAAGTGAGCCCTACTCTGGTCAAGTAAGCAGGCTAAATAAGTGATCGTATAAAATTATATGTAATATCATGTAGTAGTAAAGGGTTTTGTGCTGTGCCCGCTGTAAGTTCCTTATGTGTGTATGTGTAAACACACAGTAACTCGTGTAAGTACTAGACAAGTCCCTTCCCTACATATGGGTTGTCTTACTCACTAAAGGGATTTAAAAACCTTGAGATTTGGAAAAAACTGAGATGGTAGGATGAACTTTCCTAAAGAATTCTAATACTTGTCATGCACAGGGAGAGGCGTGTGATATATACACCGTAAAATGCTACCAATGCAATGTGTACACCTTCAGGCTAAGCTTGAAAAACTTTTCAATAATTTCTATTTTTATTTGAGACTTTTATCTGTATAAGAAGTTGGGTACACATTTTTCAGTATTAGTATAAAAAGGGAATTGTGTAGCAATCGTAATAGCTGTTGCAGTGTAATCGTAGTATTAACTCTAATTCAATAAATAAACAAAATCATTATATTGCTATAAAAATGGTTAACAAAAAAGGAATCTGCTAGCTGTCATTTTAGAACCCTACAGTCTGTCTTGTTACAAAGTTTCAGCCGTACAGAGGTTCAATGTTAATATCATGATGGTTATAATTATATGATATTGAGTTCAATGGGACCAGATACTGAGTGTATAAAATACTTGTACGAGACAGATGTCTGTGTACTCAGTTCAGGTTGCTTAACATTTCTACGCTCGTGTAAAGGCACAACAAAAAAGTCTGACGAGTCCACATGCATTGGACTGGAGTGACCGAGCCAAGGTGAGAAGTTTACTCTGAACACTAAACTATCAATACCAAAGTATTAACAAGCATAAGTAATAGTAATGAGTGAGAGTTTTATATCTCGTTCCAACTAAGTTTCTTTATTACAACTCATACAGGTACAATGTGTAGTAATGCAAGTCTGCAAATCTGCCTATCGCAGAGTAATGTTAAAAGCTGATGTCTTACTTAGGTACATAATGTTTCTCTATTAATTCTAGCAATGCAATTTGGAACGATCTGTACACGGAGTTGTCCTCCCAGGTTGCTCGGAATAGTAAATCTGTTCACTTTTACATTACTTTTAACTCAATCTTTTGACAGTCTAGTATATTTTTAATATTCGTAGGTACCCAAGGCTCAAGACATGACGTGCAAAAGTCGCCGAAAGGTAGTTGTTTTAAGTAGCAGAAGTAGCACTTCCTAGTGTTGCAGTATGCAGCTGTAGCAGTGCTTTTGTATTACAAAGTTTAAATCACTAGCATGTGCATTGTAAAAGAAATATTAATTTTGCCGTCTATTGGTAGATAAAGCACGTGTGTACCCACAATAGAGCTGTAATGAACTCATCAACCTAAATAATTTGATTTATTGTAATTACTTTTTATTGTTGTTTATTGCACAAATGTATTATTCTTACCTTTCATTTCTAAATCTCATAATTACTTTAAAGATTTTAATTAAACAGTTTAACATAAGAAATATCTACAGAGTGCAAAGTGAATGAGTAAATAGTTGCCTGTAAATTATTACACACTCTGTAATGCACTGTGCACATCGCAGTTGATAAAAGTCTCAACTTGCCTCTACCTATAACTATAACATCTCTTTGTTTGGCAAACCACTTTAACCAACATTTTTACTACTTGACTCGTCAATTATAGCGTGCCCAGAGCACATCACCTTACTCATCAGATTGTCATAATCATATGTGTCCATAGATCTAGATGCTACGCAGATTGATCATTATTCTGAACAAATCTACGAGACTGTGAACAGAACAGACTACCTCTTTACGCTTTTACTTTCCGTTCATTTTCTTGTCATTCTGTATGGTAGTTGTGCTGTGTGTTGCGTGTTGTGTGCGTATCACACTACGTCAACTGGATTTATCATCGAAAGGAAGAAGAGGACGAAGACATTGTCTACGAATTCATTGAGAACGACTTGCCTAATAAAAAGAAGTCCTACAGTCAAAAGAACTTCCTGTCCTAAAAAATCGTTTGATTCCATCACGCACATTACTTCTTCCTTTCCTTGCAACTGACAAGAAATACATTAAATGAAATAGACACACATGCAATACGAATAGTGTTCCGGAATATTACATGTGCATTCCAGGCATTGAAATGACAAGATGCAATGTGCACCACATACAAATACAATTACAATACTACTAGTGTACTAGTATTCAAGTTTCCTTCCAGTGCAATGTAATAATATACTCATCAAATTCATTAAATGGGTGATATAAACGATAGATGCTTCGTGTGAATGAAAATGTGGTGTAGTGTTTTGTCTCTCACAGCTTTTTTAATTAGTTTCATCCCATGATGTCATTTCTACTTCTTCTCTACTACCGACTTCGTTAATCACAATTAACTTTCTTATTGTTTTAATTTCCTGTTGTTCTCAAATCATGAATGATACATATTATATACTTTGTACTGTTGTAGGAAATGTGTGATAGGAAATAAACAAATACATAATGTTCTGTAATGTCTCTTTTTCTGCATGCAGATGTACATTAAATGATAAAAAGTTTAAATATTTACATTCTCTGAAAGATAGTTGTAATTGTAGTTGTAAAAAATTGTAGCACAAAGGCTCAATCCTGTATAACATTTTAATTTTTTTGGATTAGCCTGGTAATACTGGTTATAAATAAGAGAAGAATGGTTATTTTGGATCCATTGACGCATCGACGCCCTTTTAGAGAATCACTAGCAAGTCTAGTACTACACGGTCAAACATGCCGACTAAATGATACTTGGTCTTTCCAATTTCACCCTCGCTTAGTACAAGAAATGAAAATGAGGCTCTTCAGCTTCTGTATAATATTCTACTTTAATAAATAAACAGTTCTTAATATACGAGCGGAGACTACTGTCTCTGCATGTATAAATAGTAAATACGTAGTACGTAGACATCATTCTCTTATGATATGATAAGAAAAAATGAGTTGGTAAAAAACACATGGGATGTTGGGATGTTTTCTGACTGTAAACCCAGTTTGTAGAAAGAGAGAGAGAGAGAGGAAGATTAGCTGATGCCCAGGATGGTTGTTTTTATATATTTGCATTTACAACCGGTATTCTTCCTATGTACATCAGATGAGATCGTCCTCGGCAGTAGCGTGCACACAGACAGCACCGCACTGCGCACGTAATAAGTCTGTATTGCCTGTATATGAATATGAACACCTATTTTCTATATAATGTACTGTGTGCTAAGTTACTAATACGAATCTGAAGAAAAGAAAAGAAACGCGAGCCCAATAAGACAATACCATACCCCACATGCTCTTCTCCATTTTTATCGTCTCAAAGCAAGTCTCATCACAATAATCCTCCCCAACAGTTTTTTATTGCACGCGAGTTTATTTTACAGCTGAAAATAAAAAAGACACAATTTCAACTTCGCTCTCTGCTTTATTAATATACTTATGTGCACATACACAAACTATACCATTTTTCCTCTCGAATCAAATAAAAAACTTTTGTAGCATCACAACGTGAGTCTTTAGGTGGGGAAGAGTCAGAAGAGCACTAATAAACTCTAAATGTAATACGTCGTGCGTCTTTGCTCCAAAATTCACTCAAACTTGTGCCCGCACTAAATTTTGGAGAGTTTTTTTTTTCTCTTTTGGCTCCTGCCACGAATTACGACCTCATCGGAAATGGTGGAGGTTTTTGGCTGGATTCTCTCTTTGGTTGTCTTTCCTGTATCATCATAACTGTAATTGTTATTGTCAATTGTACGTATTCAAGCACAGAGTAAGTTCAGAGGCTGAGACGGATAAAGATGTTGTCGGAGGATGTGGATGGGTGGGAATGGTGGAATACCTACTCAAACATTATTTGCATATAACAGAATCCTTTATTTGCTTCAGCTGTCTTATACTGTTCTTATATACGACTTCTAATCTGCAATTGCCATTGCTACTGAAAACTGAACTGTGTGCTATGTGGTGTGCGAAGTTGAGAACTTGTACGACTTTATATGCCAAGTTTGTCTATAAAAGTCTTGATGGTAACTGCAAGATTTGCTTACTCTTTTAACGATGTTTTTTATTCACTCGTGTACCTAGATCATAATCTTATATGGTTAAGCAGCAACATTAAAATAAGAAAATTCATACTGTTGCAATATAAACAGCTTAGGTATTCATTGCAATCATTTGTATTCACGATAGTGCAAACCAAGAAATATTATTATGGGTGGATTATGGACACTTGGAATAGACAAAATATTAATAAGCTCTAACTTATTCTACTACTGTTCTACAATAGCTAGGTACTTTACAATGACAACATTGGTATTGCTACCTTGCTATCGTTATAGTTGTTATTGCTAAAACTTGCAACATTTTTATATTTTTGGTATATATCATGTTGTACGTGAGTTCTTTTATGTATCTTTAATAGTACCTAGGGATGTGATTTGAGAATTAAACAGCTTTGGTTAAATGACAGAGATACCTAAGAAGAGGTTTTATCTAATAATATATGTGTGCCTTGATATTCGGAATACTGATTCATTAAATGTTTAATAATAATAATGTAATGAATCAGCATGAGTAATTTGTCTCAAAAGTCTTAACGTTGGTGTATACAGAAGTAATTCAACTAAACCTCAGTTAAGTACACAAGACAGTTTATAGTATTTGTGTTAATACGCATTTATAGATCTTTGATCTTTCAGAAATCTTAGCTGCATAAGTAGTTTCACCTGTTTGATTGAAACTAGGTACTAGGTACATATAAAATAAATGTGAGTGTGAGTGTAAACTTATTATTGCAAGGCAGAATGCGACATCAAAACACAATGAGATATGAAAGACACAAACTACTTATTAATTCTGTAGATTGGAAATCACAAAGAGGATGTACCTCTAATGTTTTTGTTACCATCAAATATTCAAAACGTATTGTAGATTGTTTCCATATTTATTATTAAACCTGTTTTCTCACTTTTCTTCTGAAAAATAATACAGCCCAATTTACATATTAAGAAACATGACATCGAGTTTGATGCACTGATACTGTGCTCTACACCACACAACCACTAACTGCACTGTTTAGTCTTTACTGACATGAAATACGCATCTATTTGCATAAAATGAAACTAAATTCACAGAGTCCTAACTTATTACACTGATATATCATTGCACTCTTTTAACTGATACCTAGTCATTAATCATTAATCGCTTCATTTCACGATATAACAATTAACAACTGCGTAGAAAGAAGTATTAGTAGCTGAGGTAAGTAGGACTTTGCCCGCTCCCACTGAAACTACTTATTGTAGAAACAAACAAGTTGCAAAATAAAACCAGAACCCAAGTTGTAAAATATTATTTTATACTTCTGTTTTGTCAATATTCATTAGGCACTCGATACAGTTCAAAGTCTCACGTTGAAACTGCATGCTACACTGCAAATGACTCTAATGGGTCAATAGCAGATCAATTAAACGATTGGCCATTTTGAAATATAATTAGCCTACCTACCTGTAAAATTTATCTACCAATATTACAGCTCATTTACAGATATTAAAATAATGTAGATTTCAACTTACTGTAGCAAACCCATAATATCATGGAAGGATAAATCCTCATGACACGCAACACAGAATACACTCCAGGGCAGGGTTTTAAACTTTCCATAAACGACAAATATAAGTTTTAAAGGTTGAAACTATAAAGCAAAATTAGAGCATCAAACAATGTAGTCACTTTTATCGAAACAACGTAGTCTTTTCAACGATCTTGAAGCAATTCCGACTTTCCGACAAAACAATTCTTCAATAATTTGCATGTAATGTTTTCACTAGTTCACAAGTTCTAAACACTGAAATCTAAACTCACACTACATTGCATCATTGTATCCATTAATATATTCCTATTCCTATTCAAATATGCCAACTATAGTTTCTTTAGTATCCTCCATTATTTTGTATATCAAAGGCACCTTGAATTTAATCATCACATGATGCATCCACCATAACAATTTGCCTTGTGACAATAATGAAAGTGCAGAATGGTTTTTAATTCATTATTTTCAAACATGTTCATATAACATGTTTGAAAATAAAGAATTTGCTGTAAATTTGCAACCCGGTTCAATCAATACTGGAAGAATTGTGAAACTTGTGTACAATTTGGGCCAACCACAGCTATATTTTAAATGTAGTATGCAGTACGAGTCTATAGTTTGGAAGAAACTTCTAAACTATTGAAAAAAGGGTTTGAAGTTGTATTTGAATAAACAGTGAATAATTATGAAGCTTTATTTAAGCTTTGCAGCACACACTGACAGGTCTTAATGAAGACATTTGTATAATTCATAAAATTGTTAGTACACAATACTAATACTATTGCTTAGGCATAACACATTACATATATTTTTTACTCTAAATTACATTTCTATATTGCATATGCATATTACATTCACTTTCATAGAATTTGTCATTATGTGCATTATACATTACATAATTTGTTTTAACGGAATGTTCAACCTTTATATTGGTGGCAAACGTCTTATGATTGTAGCGTCCTTAATTATAAACATCTGTCATATTAAACACAGAAATTCACTTTTAAGAATAAATATCATTCAAAATCACAACACAATAAAATATATAGCATAACATTAAGTTCGTTGTACCACGAGTTTGGAAAACGCAAATACATGTAATGCCACACTTATGTAGTTGGCAAAAGCATAATAAGGCGAAATAATAATTGTCTGCTTATAAATATTATGCTTCATTGCTTGCTTAATTTTAGGTACATTTATTTCTTGTTGAGATTGAACTTACAAGTAATCGTCGACTCTTGTTTTCATAATTTATTGCATTATTGCATAATATATAAACATTTCAATGTTTTATTTTTTCTGAGTCTTTATGGAATATTGAAGTCTGAGGTGAGATTGAAGGAATTTAAAGAAATGCTACACAACTAATGACACATAGCTGAAACTGCGATACAATGCGAATTAGTTTCTATAATAATGTACGATATAGTTTATATTACTTAGGTACTAAATTGCTAGTACATATTATTTCTACTAAACTTGCATGGGTGTACTCACATATTGTGATAAATTGTCATATTGCAATGAGGTAAACATACGCAGTTCTAATTGTTATGAAATCTAACTTATTGTTAGCTGCACTATCGGTCATTTCACTCATAGTTCACAACACAGTCATCGTGAAGCAACCCTTGAGAATTTTCCCGGTAGTCTGGAACCTTCAATTTCCTGTTTACCCGGTCGGAACCATAAATCGTAATATTTTCGTGTACTTCTTTAGTCATATTCATCATGGCGTAAAAAGAAACAAAGAATTCTTAAAATTCTTAGTTTTTTCAATGAGGTATCTAAAATTATGCCCGTACATAAAATATTATAGCTAAGAAATTTTATTTTCAGCAGTAAAAGCTCCCAAGGTTGTAAAATTTCCCTAAAATACTCGGATTTTTGTATTTCAAATTTGTTTACATAGATATATCTTTACTAAAAATTTGATACAATCTACAACTGAGGATTTTTAATTGAAATATTCAATTCGTCAACTAAGTCGAATACACATAATATACAATGCATTGTATAAAAAACATTAATGTGACAATCTGTGGCAAAGCCATGAAACAATTTCTACATATTTTACATCTAGTAAGTTAATTTGGCTGCAGATAGATGTATTTGAACTGTGAAAAAGGAACAAAACGACGTAGACAATCTACTTATTGGGTAGATACATTATCTAATATAACAAAATTGCTTGTGATTGTGTAATTTGTTAAGAAAACAAGGAAATCGTACAGCGTTTGAACAAGTGTTGTGTTGATAATAATAATAATGCTATTTTATAACATAATAATGTGTATCTATTGTATGTTAGAGTTATAAAGTATTTCAACTGGTTAGCAACTATCAGGCGTCTATGAGATTGTCGCAGGATTGTGACTTGAGGGAACTCGTAGCCTTCTTGTTTCTTCGATTGATTGTAATGACCAGGGATCCCAATTTGACCTTCTTGAACATTGTAACAGCTTCTAGATGAGAAAGTCCATCCACAGTCTCCCCGTTGATGGCTAGAATTTCATCTCCTAAAAACCCAAAAAATAATCAGTACACGGCACACAGAAAATAAAATATTGCCAAATAAAATTATATCAGTATGAAATATTGTTTATTGTTTGTTCCACCTTCTTGAAGTCTACCGTCATCAATTGCCTGTCCATTCGGCAAAATACTTTTGACAAAAATCCCCATATCACCTTTAGGAGAATCCTTGCCACCAACGACAGTAAAGCCCAGCGGTTTTTTCCCAGGTCCTTTTTCGAAGACGACTGTGACTGATGTAAAGCATGTGGATTTGGGTCGCCTGGGAAGAGTGCAAAACGATGGCGACTCATCTTTGGATTTTTTATTTTCTAAATTGTTATTAGCAGCGGGGGAGTCAAGTGCTAAGGACGCAGTGTTTGAAGTAGACTCCATCAGACTTATGACGAATTTCCTTCGCGCCGAATTGATATCATTGCGACTAGTCGTGTCGGCAAAGGAAACACCATTCCCGTGGTGATTTTTTGCATTTCTTGGAACATCTCTCTCACTTTTGTTCCCCCTTTGTTTCTCTTCCTCATCATCGTACGAGATTTTAATGATTGTCTTGTTTTGGTCATCTTGAGTGATGTGACTGGGAGAGTTCAATGACTGGGTTGAGTGAAGGGAAGAAGTGGAACCGAAAGAACATAATGACATAGAAGAGCGAAGCACAACAAGATCCATGTCCCTTTTGAAACTGCTGTGTAGCATCGAGTACACTTCGGCTAGAGGAACACCTCGGACGAATTTCCCGTTGATGCTAATTATCTCATCTCCTACGTGTAAATCTCGTTGACTGAAAATAAAAAAAGAATAATTGGTTAGACAAATACCTGTAAATAAATTGTATTGAACACATCCTGACTTTGACAGGGAACAGGAAAGAGTCTGCGTCTAATTGCAAAATGTTGCAGTGATGTGTGGCCACATTTAAGAATCACACAAATGTACGTGTACAAACAAAACATTTTCCCACGATACACATTCACAGAGCCAGACGTAAAAACGCAAGGTGCAATATTAACATTGGACAGCCAAGGTTGTTCTACTAATTTGCAAAGACAGTGTGTGAGTCTCATTATTTGGAGTCACTTGTTCCTTACCTGGCGATGTGGCTGTCGGGATGAATTGAGCGGATGAGATAGCCACAAGAAGATGAATCATCTGGATTCTTCTCCAAAGTGATTCCAAGATCAGGAGGATATCTATTATTGAAAGCCGCAGGAATTCCATGTAAAACATTTATTTTTCGTATGCGAACCAGTTTGTACTCTCCTCCGTGCTGCTGCTGATTGCCGTGACTGTTTTTTGCTGAGGAGCGTTGCAATTGGTGTTGCTGTTGCGGTGTGAGATAATCACTAGCATTTGAAGATAAATTATAACTATTGCGGTTAGAGTTGTTCGAGTTGGAAGAAGGGTAAGAAGTAGACGATGGCACCGCGGAGTGAGAACTAAAGTGGTTCTTCAACGCAGCTACAGACGACGAAGACGAAGGATTCCCTTGACCTTTTCCCCTCCCTGGCTTCGATGTCGAGTATTTGGAAACGCTAGCACTCCCGCATATTTTATCCGCAAACGTGTTCATCTTCAAAGGTCGCTCTAGCCAATGAAGATCCGAATTACTCTTGTCTTTCATGGAAGTCGTTTCCCACAGTCTTGCTGCTGAAGAATCCTCCAGGTCCCGACTGAAACGAACTGAGCAGCAGCTGCCGTCGTTATGTGTCGACGCAGCTCCTCCATTATTCCCCATCGGTTCATGAAGCAGAGAACTCGTGTCTGCCAATTCGTGGACAATTCCACTGTCACCGTCAGAATTGTTACTTCCACTCCCGCTTTCCTGACTGCTGTGACTGTGATATGAGGCGGCGGAAGATGTGCACGTCAGAAAATCCACACTTCCTCCCAAGCGACTTGCGGACACCACAGAAGCATCAATTGCGTTATTTCCGCTGGATGAACGACGATGTCTACTTGTTGAATTTCCATACATGTGATTCAGGTAAGGGTTGTGCTCGTCATCTCGCGTAATCTCATGATTTTGTCCATCTTTCTTGTTGTCGTCCACGTATAAAGGATTCACACGGATCTCCCCATCATCGTCATCATCATCGTTATGAGTAAATTCGTCTAGTTGTGGCATTCCCCCGAAAGAAAAGCTTCGAACCTTTCTGTCTTTTGTGATCGGACTTGCTCTACCAGTGACACTCCCACTCACGTGATTCTTGTCATTTTTACAAAAACGAAACAGAAGTCGACTTGGAGTTTTGCTTTTATTGGAATTGAAACATTTGTCCGAAACTTCTTTCAGCTTCATTTTAAAGTTTTCATATGAAGAAGTGGTTCCACCCCCACTGCTTTCGGAGTGGGAGTAACCTTTTTTGCCCGCGCTGTCAACGCAGTCCTTGTTATTATTGGCTTTGGACTTTGAACTGAAGAGGAAGGAGGTAGAAGACGAAGAGTGCGGAGGACTGGGAGGAGGATGTTTGGGCAAAGGAGGAAGTCCCATAAAAGATTTGTGGCTGTTGTAATGATTGTTATGACTGTTGTTGTGCAGAGAGGATGACACAGCGACGGGGGAAGAAGAAGATGGCGGACCGTGGTACGTTCTTGAGATTCTTTTCAAGCACGGACTGCTCTCACGACTTTTTCTGTGCGAAGGTGTTTCGGTGGTGGGTGGTTGAGCGTGATGAGGATGGTGTTGTTGGTGGTGGTGATGATTTTGATGAAAAGAGTCGGATGTCGGAGAGTCACAATGATTTGAATATTCTCCGCCACAATGTCTTTGGTGTTCAGAGGAAATCAACAGAGATTGACAGTCTTCCTCCCCACCCTCGAATCGATAATTCTTTGGATGAAACTCGCTGAGTCCTTTTGCTTTCCAACTGACAGAACGTTGCTGCTCTTCATCGTTGACGATTGTACTTCGGAGAGAACTCAAGTCTAGGTCTGAGTTGGAGGACGCTGGCTCATTTCTGATGAAACAGGAGAGTTTGGCAGAGGGAATTGCGGAGGAAGAATTGTGTCCTTGGTCACACCTGTTGCTGCTACTGTCCACATACGGAAGAGGAGTTCGACGAGGTGGCTGTCCAAATGCAAAGCCACCACTCCCCGCAGCAGTCGAGGGCGACATGGTGGAGGTATTCCTCGTAGGCGACCAACAACGAATTCTGCCAGAGTAGGACATGTGACGACTTCTGCGGTCTCCACCCAAAGGACTGCACTGGCCACCGCCACCTTTCATCCCCTCACTCTCGTAACATTCGTCATTCTCCTCACTGATCGCATCTTGACGCAATTTGCGTCTCAGCCACGGAGAGATACCTGCAATTGCAATCACAAACAAAATTAATTTTAGTCTTCGAGTAAACAATCTCTATCAATAAATCCCATTTTCTTATTAGTCACTACTATTATTCGCAACACGTCATTATCCTGAATTAGTACCTCCATCGACAACCAACAACGTGCTATTATCACCTACTACACAACTAACACAACATCGTACACACCAAAAACTATTCCAACATTTCCTGTTGTTGCCAATTCACTCAATCATTGTACATGCATGCATATAACACACATAGCATTACTACATACTTTAGGTACTGCAGATACTCAATCTCTAACGATGAGCTCTCTCACTGACTTTTACAAGTTGTAGTCGCAAAAAGTGAAGCTACAAGGAGTCTCGCATTAAACATTGAATTATTACTGATTATTGTGATTATTCTGCAACTATACACAACTAACTCCTCGTTCCTACCAACTCGCTCTGGCTAATCAACAGACAGTGAAGTATTGCAAAGATTCTATTTCTGACAGCGTTCTGCAAATAGTAGGTCTCTTCTTTTATTTGTATTCATTTATACCACAATATCCGCATTTTTTTAACTATAAAAATAATGTTCTTAAAGATTCTGATGCTAATAGTGTACAATTGTTTTCCTGCGTCTTTAATGTGTTCAAAATTGAGCATGTATTACCATTTTTGCATTTGAAATGTACTCTAGAGTATAAATAGCTGCTCACTACAGTCTACACAGTGAGTGAGACTCAAAACGCCCTTGAGCAACAAAAACTACATACAGGCTACAATCACGTTCACGTAGTCTGGGACTGAGAGTATGCAGCAGTAGTAGTAAATGATATTAACGATTATTAATATAATGATGACTGAACCATTAAAAAATGTGTAAAAACTTGGATTAGAACTGCTACTACTTCTATATCCACAAAAATATCGTGGAATTGCCAACTCACAGAAAAGAACTGCCTTCATGATGCTGCTCTCCGGCTATGCACTTTAGTTATTTTGTAGTGAGTGCTGCTAATGCTAATACTAATAACAATCTCTGGCGAGAGGTTGTTTAAATATCGTTGTTAGTATGCATGGTGTGTCGCTGGGCTTTGCTACTTACACACTTCACTACACGTACACTCGATCTACTCTATCTGACTGTGATTCTGATTGCAAAGTGCACCACAGTGAAATGACTACAGGGTACTTATACCACCACTGTAGCAATTCCTAACTTTAACTCGTCATCAGCAAAACAGAATGCTGTCTTGATTCTTGTAATTCCATTACATACTTAATGTCCTGTGCATACCTGCATAGTTTTTTAAACAACATGAATATACGTAATATAGTCAGTCCATTTGTTCTTTCTTTGGTATAGCAGTTGGGACAATATATTACTAATATACTTTTACTAGACACACAATATACCGCACACAAATACCCCATCCCTATTTAATATCTGAATTGTGAGTTGTTGTGTAGCTAAATAGCTAAATAGTTTGCAAGTCTGATCTCATCACATGCATTTCTTTCCCATTACTATGTTTATGTTGCTTAGTTAGTGCCGTCTTGTTGTAAAGACATAATATTGAAGTTTTAGCCAGCAATAATTATTCAAGGCGCAACTCTACGCCTACAGCAAAAGCAAAGCACAAACAGAGAGAACATCATCAGCAACATCCAAATCTCAAATCATCTTTGCCTTTACAGAACAACAAGCACTGCCTTTCTTGCCATGGTGGATATACCTAATGTATTCACAGTTAGTAATAAGATATCCGAACTACACTCGGCTTGTATCATTTTTATTATTATTGCTATAATGTATAGGAGAATGCTAACCAGCAAACAACAACAACATTGCTATGCTTATATGCTGTACTAAGTACAGACAAAACCAAATTCCAATACCAATTTAATAGTGTTACCACCAGGCTTTATGCAAGTATAGTCGAAGTGCCCGTCAATAAATTGACGGGATTCTAGAAAGGCTTAATTCATAAAAAGCAAATAATAAACATATTG
>JAQFYB010002839.1:0-22244 GCA_034694085.1 Pogonognathellus longicornis | reverse complement strand
AAATTAAAGGCAATTAATACTAAAGTTAAAGGCTATTAATTGTACTACTAAAGGCTATTAATTGATTTCTTGAAATGAATTACTAATGGCAAAATCCATTGTTTTTAAAGGCTTTTTCATTTTATCGTTTTAAAGGTTTTTACATTTTTTTAAGGGCATTTTCATTTAAATTAAAGGCTCATTAAAATTAAGTCAATAGTAAACAAGTTGTTGCAATCTGAGTGTTAGTCAAGTAATAATTTTTTAAAAAATTAACAGAGACTTATATGAGGTGTCTTGTCCCGAGTTGGATCAGTTAGTGGACATAACTATGAAAGTACCAGGAGTCTACGGTTCTAGAATGACCGGAGGAGGATTCGGAGGTTGCATAGTTTCTCTGGTAAGTATTTACACAATAAAATACTGGAAGTACTATAAATTAAACATAGTCGAATGCCCTATTGATTGATAGTCTTCAAGTAATTTATTTTATTTTTTATCGCAGGTGAATTCTTCCGTTGCCCAAAATGTAATTGACGAAATAAATAAAAGTTATTCCAAGTCAGCAACTTGTTATATCTTTAAAGCTGTCAAAGGAGCTGAACAATTTAAAATTTAAAAAGTGCATGTAATCCAGGCTTCGGGTATTAGGAATCGAGAATTTCCTGTTGAGTTTAGCAATGCAGTTCTTAGTAGAATCTTATCTTAGGCTAAAACTAAAATACGGTTCCAAAACTACTACTACCTATATACTTAGCTCTATAAAATGTACAGAATCTAACTAAACGAATATAAAATGTCTATTTTCAATGTAATTGTAATAATATGAAATGTTCTCCATGTTCTGCATTTCTTCGATTTTTCGATATGGCAAAATAGAGAGATATTTCTTGTGCACACACATGTACTTTTAATTACTAATTGCGTACAATGTACAAAACGAATTGCAATAATAATAACTTACAATTAATAATACATTCGTATCGTAATTAAAATATTGCCTGTCAAATGGTGTATGTAATCGTGACAATAAAGAATGATTTTCGTTTGAAGCTAGCAGCGTTATCTCACATAATTTCTTCGTAATGTCTCAAAATATTACTCCTACTCGAGTGTGGCTTGAATGAAACTTGCTTTCAATGCTACTCTTCAAAACTACCTCACGTCAGTCGAAGTTGTGTTGGTCGGGCCCGTACTCTGAGCTCTGGAGAAATGTGGCTTAAAAAATTACCCGGTTTATTTAACCGGATCAGCGTGGGTGGGTATTGATCGGTGTGCTAAGCACAAGCACAGCACCGAATCTTGAGATGACTTTCCGGTACTTCTTCTCTCTTCCCTAAAAATAGCCAGAGTGATCTTCTAAAGCCGCTATGCGCAGTTTCTGTGTGTAGCATATGGAAACAAAATATCGGAGAGTGACGTTGTCTGCGCGAGACGTCCTTGCACACATGTGGGAATCCAAATATGAGGCGAATAAATTATTTGCTAAATATTTGATATTCGATAAATTCAAAATTATTACCTAATAATCTCTAACAACCAACAATCTTCAAAATTAAGGTCATGGGCGAGACCTATTAGTTCTACCTGATTCGGAAATTACAAAAATTCTAAAATTGCAGTTTAAATTTCTTGTGAATATGTAGATCAATTGCTTAATTAAATTCAAAAGTCTAAAAGTTTATACAAAGATGAAAGGTTATTATACTTAATGACTGTTTAGACTCCTCACCTCATTTGCCGGTACTCTCGGTGTATTTCATACTTGCCCACGACTTGACAATTGTTTCTTTATTTGTTGTTCTTACATTATCAATCGTGCATATCCGGTCTACCCGTCACCCGGCGTAAAACCACTGGAAAAAGTTGAAATACGACAGGATAATCATAACCTGAACTGATTGTAGACTTCCTCAACGTCATCAATTGTCAATCAAAAGGATCAGCTTGGGTAAATTTTTTATTACGTTATTTGACTTCATTTATGCCACTAACTATTCATTATTATCATTATTATTGCCAATCGTGTTTGTTTTTTGACTTGTGGCCTGTGTTACTCAACATTACAACTATGCTGTAATCAGTGAATCAGTCATGTAAAACAGTGTGTAGCCTTGATTTGTAGCTGTAATGTTTTTTCTTGTTTTTTTGTGGGATTTTGATATTAGTATGTGTATTTTACAGGCGGGGTGAATGAATGCAGAAAATGTCAACACAAAATCCATTTACGTGGTCTTCATCATTGAAAAATGTTTCACATTCAGTCGTATCTTCAGGTGTTAGACCAGCAGGGTTGAGTGACGATGACGACGACTCCTCGGATGGAGAATTATTATGTTATCCAAATAAACTATCTACACAAGTACCTCAAAAACATGGAAGATCAGATCAGAAAGGTATAATTATTAATTAATGTTTAATGTACATAATAAATGAATAAATCCTAATCCTTTTTTCTGCTTGTTTGATGTAAATGACAGGATGCTTTTAACTGTTTGTGTATTGGTAAAATGGTTTAGGTGGAGGAGAATCATTAAATTCTTCTATTCTCAAAATCAAATCTTATGATGTTGTCACAGGAGTGACGGGAGCAACAGCACCACGAAAAAATACTTTGCCAAAAATTGAGATTCCTTTTATCAACCCAGGACGAGAATTGCTATTTGCAAAAGTTTTGAAAACTGCGTGGCTCAAATTTCCCAAAGAAAACGATTTTATAACAATGTTGCAGAAAGCTCTTTCCGAAGCTGCTAATCCATATGCTCTTGGATTATTTCTGGCCACACACAGTGGCGATTTTCTTCTTTTCAAACAAAAATCGATGTCGTACTCAGTTATATCTGAGCTCAAGAATTGGCTGGTTCAAGGGGACTTGGAAAAATTTGAGAAGCATCATTTAAATACTAAACTCCAAATGGCAGCCTTTGAAATGTTTACTGTTCAGAAAAATACATCGCTACTGAAAATGGCATTTAACATATTTCGTTTAGATTTGATTCGAGAAACTTTAATCACCCGAATTCAAGATATGTGTTCAAAATCACGCTTTAAGGAGGCATGCATATGCGCCACAGCATTGGATTTACATCAACATTTTTCAATTGACGACTTCGTAATACCTTTACTATTTCAATCAAGAGAAGCAATCGCCGAAGACTTTCTCTTAGGCTCGACAGAGAAGCAAACTGAAGTTTTAAAGTTTCTGGACTCACTCGTTGGTCAACGTAATGTCTTCAATTTTGTTCAGGATTACATTTCAACCCGTAAAATTCAAGAAACAAGAATGGAAAAACTGACCAGCAAACCATTGTTCAAACTTTTAAAGCGACTTTCTGTCAAGTTCCACGCAAACCCCTTAACTTGTCCGAATGCAGGAAGAAAGCAACGCTTTGGTGCATTGACTCACCTGATATCTCGAAAATATTCTGACGAAACTGAAATGAGCAAAGAATCTTTTGAGGAAATGACTGATGAAATTGTGGGGGATGACGTAGGACTTCAAGACGAAGCTATTTATTTGATGAGATTGCATGGCGACAATGAAGCTGCTGCCCGATTTGCAATTCGCTTAGCAGTACCACTAACAAAAATTCCAGAAGATATATTACGAGTGATGCACAAACTAAGTCCCAGTATTGTACCAAATCCACTTGCAAAAACTATAAATTTTCATCAACCTTACGACGACGATGATGACTGGGAAGCTGACTCAATACCTAAGTCTGAACCGTCGATTTTGAATAAGAATCAACCTGTGGAAAAATTGAAGGATTTCTACAAAATGCCTCTGAGTGGAGAGGATGTGCACACAATTGTGACTCCGGGACAAGTCTACGACTTCATACGAAGATTGAACCAACTGAAAGAAATAGAAGGACCAGCTCGATGCATTGTAGTGGGATTTGACGCAGAATGGAAACCATTGTTCGCAGAATTACCTGGAGCTGCACTAATACAGATTGCGCTTCTAAATGAGGTGTATCTCTTGGACATCGTTTCTTTAAGAACGCATGATGTTATTGAAACGCGAGAGGCAGGCAGGAAAGACGAAGTAAACCATTGGACGTTGTTAAAGGATGAAATTTTTGCTTGTGAAGGGATAATCAAAGTAGCATACGACATCAAAAACGATTTGAAAATGCTTGGAGCTACAGTACCTGAATGGAAAAATATGAAAGCTGAATTGAAGGCTTGTGTGGATCTATGCATTCTGGAAAAGGAAATTATCCAGAAAAACTGTAGTTTTTTCCCGCACACAGGAGATGGAGAGGCGGGTTTGAGTGAATTGGTTCTGATGAGTCTAGGAAAATGTTTGAGCAAAGGAGATCAGTTTTCAAATTGGGAGCAACGTCCTCTACGGCAAAACCAATTGATCTACGCTGCCACCGACGCATATTGTCTCTTAGACATCTTTAAATTTATGGTGGAACGAAATAAGCATGTCAACCTAACTTTCGACATTGATAATTTAATTCAATCTCAATTAAGAGTTGTCAGAGCCAAACCTTCTAAAACTTTTGTGAAGAGACCTTCTATAATTAAATGCACCAAAGAGGTGTTGAGATTTAATGATGCTCCCGACAGACCCATTAGTGGACCTTCATTTTCCAGTAAACAACTGGTAAAGGACATTAAAATAGTATGCGACAATATGTTGCAAGGACTAGGAAAAAAACTTCGAGCTTGTGGGCTTGACACAATAATACTCAATGGATGGCAACCTCATGATCTCGCTATTGATCACGCGGGGAAAGAAGGTCGTTACGTGCTGACCAGAGGAGTTACCTATGACAGAATCACAGGTTATGTTCCAGTTACTCAAGTTTTTCGAGTTACATCTGAAGCTGTACTTGATCAACTAACGGAAGTATTATCTTATTTCAACATCGTCGTTACACCTGAAGATTTATTCAGTCGCTGCCAAAGATGCAACACAAACGTTTTTATACATGTCAAAGGAAGTCAAATGAAGAAAATGCTAATTGATTTAAAAATCAATTTGAATAGGAAATTTGCTGACATGGAGAAAGTCTTGATGGAAAGTCCAGCGTCTCAAGAGTGCATGATAACATGCTCGTATCCTTCAGGAGGGAATGAAACTGTCAAAAATTGGCAGCTACTTCCATGGCACAGCATTGATTTTGGAGAAAATCATAATACCATGAAAACAACGATGGAAACACCTATTGATGTCAACAAAATTCCGCTCGTATTTCTGAATTGCATCGACAATTTTTTTATTTGTGACAAATGTGGCAAATGCTATTGGGAAAGCTTGGAGTTAGAAGCACAACTTATGGTTTAAGATATGAAGATAAGCCTACCAACAGAGCTGCAAGTACGCATATACATTAAAGGAACGTCTGGTTAGTCTGGTGTTGGTCTGATTGTATTATGTGGTGAACCTGAAACTCAATGAACTGAATATCAAATCAAATCTGTACTAGTGTATTTACAATTATAATATTATTTAATTAATACCCTAGTTGTAACAACAATATATTATGTGATTTAACACTGTACTTACTCTATGCTCTATACTGTTGAAATCTAGCTGGTCCTAACCGGAGAAAGTCATATATATATATAACAAAGACAAGCTAACGTTCAAATACATAATGTGAATATCAAGCAGGAAGAGTTACCGTGTAAAAATCTAATAGCGAACTATTTATTTATTTTAATCAAATTGTAGTTACACTTTTAAATCTTTAGCCCTTACATGACTAATTTTCAAGAATTAGCTGACTTTGTTTCCCAAAAATTATATTTTTACCGTTTTGTCTACATAATAAAATAGACCGAATAAATTTATTTAAAAAACAATGTGCTCGAATGTAATTATTTTTCATGTTAAAATTATTATTCTATTTTTTGTTTCAATGTTGAAGAAGTTGGAAAGCCAAACTCATCAGAATAGCTTTAGAATCATCAAACTTATTATTATGACTATTAGCGACATGACAGTTACAGTTTTGATAGTTTGTCGTTTTTAAAAAGCATTAACTACACACACTGGCTGAACTGATTTATTACTGTGAGATTACTGATTGTCGGAATCGGAGCCAAAATCGTCTCATTGCATAGTTGGGATTTGGGTAAGATGAAACAAGTGCGGGTGAAGTGAATTGACTTCCTAAATCCGCGTAATGTTCAAATTACAACATGTGGGAAGTAAATCGAGAGTTGTGCATTGTGGATGTGGACGTGAGAAATTCTTTGGATATTTTTGTGGCATTTAAATAAATTTTTATTGTAATAATCTTTCGTAAAAAGTTTAACTACGGTCTCCAACGATTATGTCAGAGTCAGAAATTGATTCTGCTGAAGATGTAGGTAGTCCAAGTCCAAGTCCTCCAAGTCCAAAACCTGTAGTCCAGCTTACAAAAAAACAGGAACTGAACAATCTCGTAAGTTTACTCAAGTTGAGAGTCAAAGCATTTAAACATCATTTTTGGTTTCTTATTAGTTTATCACGAATTTTATATTATTTTCAGATTGTTCTTATGCGTAAAAAAGTGAGTCAAGCGAGAGTTCATGTCATTAGCAAGCTTACTAGGGAGATAAAGCTGTTACAAAAGCGGAAGGGTCCTGAGAAGATACAAACCAAAGCCAAACGAAAAGCCGAACGATTAATTCAAGAAATTTTGGTTATAAAAGTGAGTAATGTTTAACATACAAATCATACATTAATTTATGGCAATTATAATATTGTATTTAATATTAATATTTACTTTTTTTCTTTTTAAAAAATGCAAATACTACAGAAGTTAAATAAAGACTCTGTTAGCACATACGCCCTTCAATGCAAAACTTCGCTGCTGAAAACACTGCAAAATCTTAAGTCGTCAGCTGAAAGCAGAGCACTAGCAAGATTAGCCCATCATTCTGCTGTTCAAGCAGACGTTACTGCATACCGAACTCAAAATCCCCATTGGGAATTACAGATTCCTGTCTTGCTTGAAAAAAGTAAGGAAAAGGTGAAAAAACTTAAGAAGAAACAGGAAGAAAGGGAGAAGAAAAGTATCGACGCTGGAACTGATACTCCGATTGAGGAGGACGCTGATTTGAATGAAGCAGATGATACAGCAGAGATTGTAAGCGAAGGAAAGTCTAAGAAGGAAATTGTTAAGCCTGCTAAAAAGCCAAAATTAGACAAAAAATCAAAACAAAAGTCGACCGAAAGTAGCAAACCCTTGAAGATAGACAAATCGGAAGGTACTGTTCGTGTTCAAGTTTTGAAAGACTTGGTGGATTTAGAGAAAACAGATAAGTCAGTTGTTAACGACGAAACTGAGCCAACCCAGCAGATCATAAATAAAAAACCGAAGAGCTCATTTTTTGTGGGTGGTGTTGATCGACCCTCCCCTGAAAAGGAAATTAAACAATCATCTAAGCCTGAGAACTACAAGCAGAATTCTCGAGGCTTTTCTCAGCAGCAACCTGTGTTTAGAAAAGGAAAGTTAATTTCAAATACGCATAAAACTAACAACTATCGAGGTACTTCAAACTTCAAAAGTGATCGATCATCAAGATATTTTGACCAACCAAATACTCAAAGTGAAGATATCAAAAGATTTGATTACTCTCACAAAGCACTGCCCATGAAAGGTACAGCAGTTCTCTTATTCTCACTTTATAAAGCAACAATATATATTTTTTGGTTATTAAACTAAGTGTACCATTTTACTAGCTTTCAACAACATACCAACTTCCTCTGAGAAATTACATCCGTCGTGGGAGGCAAAAAAGCGTCAAGCGTCAGCTATTACGTCTTTCCAAGGCAAGAAAATAACATTTGGAGACGATTAGTACAATAGTCTAGGCAAAGAGAATATGGACACTTTCAGTGCTCCATCCAGTGACCTGGTGGAAACAATATCAAGATGTGCTTGTTCATTTTATAATTCACTTTCTAAAAATGGTAAACCAATCGACAATCAGTGGACATCAATGGCTGCAATAATTGTTTCAAAAAAAGCTTCCAATGCAGATAATGAGTTTAAAGTGGTCTCCGTTGGAACAGGTACAAAGTGTTTAGGTCAAAATGAAATTAGTGAAAAAGGAGAACTAATTGTAGATTCTCATGCTGAAGTTATAGCTAGGAGAGCATTTATATGTTACTTGTACGATCAGATAAAGAAGTGTATGGCAAATGACAAAGAATGTATTTTAGAAACAAATGACACTGCAGTTACAACAAACTTTAGTGAAGAATATTCAGTTAAAGATTTTTCAGTCAAAGAGGAAGTAGAATTCCATATGTTCATTAGTCATGTCCCTTGTGGTGATGCCGCAATTTTCTGTGAAGGTGGTGACACTACACCAGAGGAAAAGTACTCACCTTCCCAGGCGAAGAAAATAAGGCTTTCAATTGATGACAATAGTAGCGACCCCAATGACGAATCAGCAATAAAAATCCAACACAGAACAGGAGCAAAATTACAAGTGGGAGCATCGCACTATGAGGAAAAGTTGCAAAATCCAGGAAAGTGTCGAATCAAAGGAGGAAAGGGCGACCCTACACTTTGTATGTCGTGCAGTGACAAAATGTACAAGTGGCAATTGATGGGATTTCAAGGCTCACTGTTAGGCAATTTCATTAGGAAACCGATTCGAATGACTAGTATTATTGTAGGTAGTGGTGTGCCTTTCAATTCACAAGCTTTTCAACGAGCTATTTACTATCGTTTGCGTGAAGATTTACCAAAACAACAAGTGATTGTTAATGACTATCCAGACTTTCTGCTTACATACAAATGTCCTCTGATTGGACAAAGCACTAGGAATTTTATGAATTTCCAGGGCACTGTGAATCCAGCAAGCACTACAATAGTAGGTTATGTGACAAAAAGTGGCAAATGTTGTATCCAAGTTTCAGTTAACGGAAGAAAACATGGAATAACTAAAAGGAATATTGGAAAACCAAGTTCGTTTCTGGATATTTGCAAAAGAAATATTTTCATTTTGTTTACAAATTTGTATAATCCCCAAAGTTCTTTGTCGTATAAAAGTTCCAAGTTAATCAATCGCATGTATTTTAAGATTTGGGAAAGTGTTAAGGGGAGTGTCATGGAAGGTTGGACCGATAAGCCAGATGTTCAATTATTTTCTGATACAAAAGATTGAATTGATGTTCTCTTTATTTTCTCGAGCAAATGATTGTTGTTAAATTAAGCTTAGATTAGTCCTTATTGAGAATGACTATTGTAAGTAAATTGCTCGTTTATTTGTTCAGCATCTGTGAAACTCAAAATTCGTTATCGTCAACATTTATGATACATACCTAATTAACCTAATAGCTACCTTACTATGATTTACATATTATTCGGTAATTACAATAACTTGCAGAGATTTCCACAACCCTTTTCGATAAAATACCATGCCATGTATAAACAGACGTTATTTTGTATACATTCAATATAAACATACTATTATAAGCCTGATATTACTCACTTCGTAAAGTGTAATTTACAAATCGAAATATTTTGAGTTATAACAGAACAATTTATTACAGCTGTAATGTTTAATTGGGAATATTACATAATTATGTATCCAGGCTTCACCACTTTGAAATGAAATGGAATTTTTAACTCAAAGGAATTGGGGAAAGCTCTGCAAGATGTTGTATTGTATTATTTAATTGTTTAATGTACATATAACTGATAATACGTACATTATTTAATTGAAATACTTATTGTACACAATATTCACATTCATTCTGTATAGTACATTTTGTTAGCATTGAGAATTGAGCTCAGGAAACGGTAACCGAGTCATGCGATTGCTCGTCGCACAAGTTAAGTTAATTCATAATCTACTACGTATTGTATACCCAGTTCACAAATGAATAACATAAAAGTAAATTTTTAAGACCAGTATATCATTTTTGTATTCATCTGTTTCATAATAATATGTACATACATTTGTCAGTGTATCACTTATGCGGGAGTGTTCCCATGTCACGAAAATCAAAAGTCGGGATTTTCGTTCGTCGCATCCACCAGTCATCGCAGCCAAAGCCCCTTTATGGAACCCATAAATATTAATAAATATGTGTGTGAATATTTTTTTCATTTGGGTGCACATGAAGTACAATACTTTGTAAATACTTTGCTGTTGCTGCAGTTCGGTATGTGAACGCTCCCTAAGCTGAAACTACTAATGTTTTACTCTTTTCCTACTTTACATAGTACATAGTTCATTCATAATTATTACATTAATAGTTTTAGTTACAGTAAAGTAGGTATGTTTGTGTATATTTTAAGTTCTACATAATTTTCAGTAATAATAATATAACATTTTATTTACGACACGTATTAATAGCAGCGTACTATGCACACTGCTGTGGTACACATCGTAAATACTTAAGTAGGTATACATAGTTTAGACAAAGGAAAAAGAGTTTAAAAAGGAACTTGTGTACAATGAGAAAAGAGCATTGGCAAAAAGAAGAAAATAATTACTAAAGATGGAATGAGTGCTGAGGGAAGACGACATTTTGACGAGATATCGCGAGTTTTTATTATTATTCTTGATTGTAATCTGCTGCTTTCAAAATCAGGTTGCTCGTATTGTTGGCTGCCTGTGAAATCAGTCGGAGTGACGGTGTAGACAGACCATGACCATTGAGGTGACATGTAGTAAAACCAAGACTGAAAAGTTGGTAAGCTAATTAGAGTGAGCTTGGTGCTCGACCCTGAATTTGGAGACAGGTTTGGAGATTCCACTCGTCCAGAATTTGTGTCCTTTGTGTTTCGCAAAACATTTTTTGTTCCAGAGGGCGAGGAGGATGAGGCTGTTGTCACTCCATCCCCGAATCCCATTTCAGAATTATCGTTGTCCCCGTTGTTAGATTCGTGATTGTGATTTTTGGTTCTTGTCTTCTTACGGTGTTTGTGTTTTGTAGACCCCTCCGGAAGATGCTCTCGATCATGCTCTGATTGCTGGGAAACTTGGTTACCATTTCCCGTTTTACCCGGAGAATTCCACGCTACCTGAGTCGTCGTTGGTGTCGGCTTTATAGTCGGTGGCAGCTCAATTTCTGTAAAACCAATTATGTATGAGATTAATAAATGTGTCACGGGGCACTGTGAGACAGTCGGAGAAAGTAGGTACTCTCTTTTTAAGGATAATGTAGGTTAGAGAAAGGTTATTATTAAATCAATTTAAGTAATCTAAAATCCTTTCTGTCTGTAATACAAAAGCAATGGAACTTACGTTGTAGTTTGATAGAAGCAAGTTTACTACCGAAAGAATTTCCTGCGGTACAGTTATAATCGCTAAAGTCCTCCTTCTTGAGGTTGGCTATAGTCAGACTGGCCTTGAGTGAGTAGTCATTTAGGTTCTCCGTGTCTGTCGAGTGCTTGTCCACGGAGTTCAATATCAATTGACCTAACAATCAAAAATATTACAGATATATTATTAAGATACAAAATGACATAATGTATTCCATACCCTCGAGCAAGCAGTCATAGCGAGCTTTAACATTATAAGTAGGTATCGATTAGTAGTTGGACAAATAGGGCTGGATCTAATGTTTCACAATAACATATATGTACTATGTGTACAGGACAGGGTCTACCAACACATACATTTTAAATGTTCCTTTAGACATAAAACATAATATAATGTGAGACAAACACAGGAGTATCGCATATATGCACTTGGGATGCATTTGTATGATGCACTTTACTTTTATCAAAAATGTTTAAGTTTTATAAGTTGAACATAGAATCAAACATCATTTTTTCGGGGATTGTTCACAATTTTAATGCATCACGAATGAATAAAACATATTCGGAGCTCTATATTATATTAGTACCTACGTATGTTTAGTTTGTGTATTGCACAGTGTAAAATGATTCCATTATACATTTTTATGTTCACAAAAGGCGTTTTCACGCCATGCATGCCCATAGACACATGTAGGTACATACATACAGATGTACAATCCTGAACTTTATAAAGATTTTCATTTCTATGTGGTGGTGTGTGTTGGTTCTAAAAGTATAATGAGATTGTGGGATAAGCACAATTCTATTTATGTAGTTGCCCATGTAGAGGGGTGACGGTATGGTAGTGCAGTTATTGTATACAAACCCACAACAATTTGTATTGGGTTGAATTGAAAATGCAATATGCAGTAGCATGAAATGTCTGCAACTTTATACAAGTGTATTTAAATGCTGCAATTGCACTCTATTTTTCTTAAATCAATAATCTGTGAAATAAAAATTCTAAATTTAAACTATAAAGATCTGACATGCCTAAATGAAAAGCGTTTTAATATTCAGCATTATTTTATCTGAATGTACTAATTTTTGGTCTGAGGGAAAACCTTTCAATTTCCCAAATAGAGTAATTAATGTCAGTATAAGATATTTGCACTGATCTTCACCACTTTCATTTACCTTTCACCAACATTTTATAGTTTGTGTGATGGAACAGGAAAGTAGTAATTATTCCTCTGTCACAATTGATGCTCTCAAGAAATGTAAGGGAGTCGGAGACGATGAAGTCTACCATGGGGACTTGTAAGGTCACGTCACAAAATAACTGCGACGTTGCCCTTGTGTGTTCATTGTATACAATAATAATAAAATTTTGTGACATTGATGAAGATTGGGTGGACACTGCCAAACTGTGAAAGTTAGTCTTTTACTACTATTCAACTTCTATATAGAATGTAGTGAGGATTTTGAGAAGGATAATTCAAGAAACTGAGGAATGTTAGCGGAATACTAGTGGTATTGAGGAAAAATTGTGAAAGATGAGACTGTAGAGGAAAAGCGAGCCGGGAGGTTGCATGAAGTCTATTTCCAGTATTTTTCATAAAACCTCTTCACTTTTGCACATTTTTATACTGTTACATATATTCTGTAGAAAAGTAAAAGTGTATGCTGTTGCTTATTTTTGTGTCAGCCCTGCAGACACTCACAACACAATCCTCGCACTTTTTCAAGTCGCAATACTCCGACATTTGTGTGTGCATGTGAAATGCAATGTGCTGAAAGTGCTGAGAGTAGTTATAGGAAGTATATGGTTATTATGTATTTATTTATTTATAGGTATGAACTGAGTGATGGGAGTAGAGTGTATGTAGGAGGATGTGAGTGTGGTGTAGAGAGGTAGAGAATTGAGTAGTGTATGTACATGTATAAATGTGTATAGAGCGATGGGAGTTATGTGCATGGTAAATAAGCTGAGGAGATTTTCTCCTTCATGCATTTCCAAACGGTTTCTGGCCGACTGTGATACGAAAAGAAATAGTTACTTTCTCAATTCATAAAGCCTCTCAATTTGTCCTGTGTGAAGAAATTGAACGCAAATTGATATCGCCTTTTACTACAACAACGAGATTTCCTATTTCTGCTTCCTACAAATTTTCTGAGCAGAATTCGTATAGGAAATACAAGCGAGAGTTATATTCTATACACACAGACTACATTTATTATTTGTTGTGATCATAGAACATCCAGCAACACAAAACTTGCCACTGCCAAAACACCATAACAAACATTCATTCATTTTATTATGTGTCCTCTTCTTCCTCCCAACTTTTTGTGTGTGGATGTGCAAGAGTAGCCGTCGCCGTCACGTCTTCCCCGCATCCATACACTTTCCTCTTCTACAGAATTTCCCTAATACGCCTTGTACTTGTATTGTGCCCTCATTCTATCCACACAATGTTCATAATGATACACCCAATTCTCCTTTCAATAAAATCCCTTTCTTCATACACTGCTTTATATAACTCAATATTTCACTACATATTCGTGAGTATAAACAAACTTTATAGACAGAATGTATGAATGTCTTAGCCGCGACGCGACGGGCTCTTCCGTATTAAGATCAACTTGTCATTCAACCAACGACTATCTCTCTATATTCAATTTCTCTGTTGACGCTAAACATTTGTTCTTGTTTATACACTATGTATTTCTATACACTTTCTCTGTCCCACAAAATAATATAGTCATTATTCTTTTAACTTTCAACATAAACATCACTTTGTGTTGTACAAATGCTCTGAACACTTGTTTCACCAGAATCCAACCGCTTGAAATACTATGGGAGCTTGTACATGTACATTGTAGAAAATAATAGAGTGTTGTTTTCGATTCTGGCGAAAAGCCGTAAATACAAGAGTGAAGAAATTGTTAAAGAGAATCCTGGATATGTGGTACGAAGTATATGGAATATATTTGTTATAATATTTGTTGATTGTGTAGTGTGGCGAATGACTGTTTTGACTGTTTCTACAAGTTCAAAGAGGAAAGAGAATCTCGACCGCTTTGAGTAGGTATTCGGATGTTCTGAGAACAGGAAATGTAAATAGATCAAGTCTATTCCGGAAGACAAATACCGGAGAGAAGGAAAGATTTCCTCTATTGCTGAAAGGGAAAGAAGAATAATAAGGAAAGGAGAAAGAGTAAAAGAATTGGATTGGGGATGATGTATCTTCAACATTTAGAATAGCAAGATGGTGTTACGGAGAATCATTCGCAGAGACCAAACTCTCCTCCACAGACTTTGAAAGGTTTCGGTTTACATTTACAGAAGACGAATTGAAATATTTTTGTTACGAATATTTTGCATTCAACTCATGCGTGGTTGATATTCCTTTTTCTTCATTCAATGAACCTCATCCCTCAATTCTATAATCTTGCGAGTTAAAAAAATATGTTTCAATTATGAGAGCAAGAGTTTGCAAATGAAAATACGAACAAATTCGAAATTTTACAATTATTTATACATTACCAATATCACTGATAAAGGTTTGGAATAATAGGTACGTACAATTTGTATTTTAAATCCTTGCATGTGGACTTTGTGGGCAAAGTACTATGGTACAAAGTATTGTATTGGGAAGTACATGTGAGATAGAACTAATCGTAGAATGCAACATTGTAAGAGAAAATATCGGGGGAAAGAAATTTGCATAAGCAATATCCGAACAATTTATGAGCACCGTTGCATTACCAAAGAGTAATTGCGGATTTACTTTTGTGAATACTAGTAATCTTGCATCATACCCCTGCATCCATGTCTCCAAATGCTCCACTATCACCAATCTCCACTGCGTCAATATACAAATAGAATACTGCATTTATGTACCACGATTTGTATTCTAAATTCACACAGACGACGCTATATTATATTCAACTGACTACGTAATACATAATGTAAAAGCTCAGTTGGCACAAGTGACTGCAATACAGTAGTGACCGTGTACTTCTATTACATATCACACATCACACGACAAAGCAACCTAAAAATGAAACTATCGAGTTCAATGCAATGGTACGTCTATGTACGTTTTGGCTCATTGCTTGACAAATTGTTACAGTGCATCTCTCTTATCATCACTTTTACCGAAGTCTCACAAAAGCCTGAATAAAAAAATAGATTGGTAATAGGAATAGGTAAGGACAAACTGTCAGGGTGGGTTTCCCTACGTACTTTACCAAGCTCAATATCAGTGTTTACTTGTCCTATAAATGCAGCTAAAGTTGCTAAATAAAGGTATCAAGAAAAAGTAATTCATCTGTAAACTGTACAGCAGGGGTGCAACAAATAGTGTAAACAAACTGACTGCTACGTAAATATCACGCTAAGCATTGTCCGTGTTTCAACACTATCAATAATGGTCAAGTTAAGGATGTGTAGAGGCAGAAGAGAGGTTGATATTCATTGGATGCAATTTCTCCGTTGAATTTCCATACATTCTTCCTCCTATGTGATTATTATTGTCAAGCCTAAAATTTCCAGTTAAAGCTTTGATTGTGATACATTTAACAATGGTGGTCATTGGACGCACTAAATAGATTGCACATTATACATATAAGTATAAACGATATTTCTCGAATATTTTATTTTTTTTCTTGTAGTGAAAGTATGAACGTATTAGAGAACCTTACATAGATATCACGGCCGTATCCAGAAACCAATTTCGGGGAGGGCAAAATATATTTCGGGGAGGGCAAAACGCACAAAAAAGATGTTATTTTGCTCTTTCAGGGCAAAATAACCTCTTTTTCGGGATTTCGGGGGAGGCAATTGCCCGTTTGCCCACCCCCTGATACGGGCATGATAGATACTATAGAAGATGTAGAACGTTTTGTTTGAAATCATGATTGTTGCTCTCTTATTTTAATCTTGCTAACTAATTAATACATTTGACCTTTCAATTTGAAACCTTTTTACATAAAATCCTAGAGATGCATTTATTGCCATTTCTTCCACATAGAAATGCGTTCATAGTAAAAGTAAAATAGAGAAGATATGTATTATATTAGAAGTAGTATTAAATGATTAGTGCCACAGAAGAAGGGATTGTGTTTTGTATGCGAGGAGTGTGTAGAAGAAGGACGACAGGACGAGTGCTGGAGACGAAAAAGCGAACTCACCTTCTTTGTTGAACCAAGAGACGACAGGTCGGGGTAGTGCCTCGATGATGCAGTCGATTGTGACATTAATTCCAACTGGAGCAGCAACCAGTTGATTCGACACTTTGATTAATGGTTCAACTGTGAAAAAGCAACGAGATTCAACTCACAGAAATCAATCAAAGCCCAAATTTTAATTGAATCAATCTTTATCCCCTCCTCAGCTCCTTCTCTCTGCCACCGGACTTTCTTCTCCCTTTGTCCTCCACTCTCTCTCTACAACTCCCAGTACTCCCCACACGTCCCACTTCCACAAATGCCCTCTTCGTCCTTTTCTCACTCTATTCTCTCTCACTCTCTTTCATTCAACACTACCAACATATTTACACGAAAGAATATCCATGCTTGGTCTGCTAATATTATATTAAGGCAGTTGTACACATAGCTGGACAGAGACGACATTGTGAGACGACTCTGGAGGAGTGACTTGTATCTCTGTGTGAATTCAGGCTCTCTTGTCTTGTCATCATCAAGGAGACTCTTCCCTCCTGCTACGACTAGTAAATGCAATCCTCTGCAGCTTTTTTAACGATTAGACTCATGCCACGTTCCTTCATCTCATCTCCCACTCCAGTGTCTTCCTTCTATACACATTTCATATAAAACTACCTCACACACTTTCCAATTCACTCTCTTTACTTTCTCATGTACACTGACTTCCCTGTTACCTATAGTCACTATCACTCTCCTCCTATAACCTACATGAAGATTTCAATTTCGTCTACTCGAGTCGCCCAGTGTTTGGTTTCACTAAAGGAGCTACCTGCAAAGCTACATCTTTCTTCTCTGAGAGTGATCCTAACATTTTCTCAATTTCTCACACTTTTTTATCCAACTTTTATTTATTAGTGTGCTCAAACAGCTTTCCGTAGAGCTGAGAAGACTGACTGAGGGATTTGAACCTTTTCAAAACGTGATGTAACTACAAGATACAACAAATACTAGCCACTTTTAAGATTCTGTATATGCAATATAAAACAAACTTCTTCGCTTATCAAAATACACTTTCCAATCTTAAAAAATATTTTATCGCTAATAGCATCGTCAGAAGCCTCTTATCATCACGTTTTCCCTCACTAAAACTACTAAACTTACATTGACCATTCTGAAAATCAAAGACCATTCTCTCAAATGTTTTTACTGACTTGTTTTACTAAGTGCTTCTAAATCCATATAAAATATCATTACTAGCAACGGCAAGATAAACTTTATGGCTATTGCTGAAGCTCTTACAGTTAGTTTTCGTGGTATCATCAATTTAATTTTTTGTATCAAATTACCTAGTAGGAAAAGGAAGTTGCACTTACAATGAACATAAACGTAAATTCTTTTGGATATTGATGGGGGTACGCTGTTGTTGGCAATACACAAATATGCTCCCGTGTCTGATCGGCTCAGAGGTTTCAGAGTAAGAATTTCACCCTCCCAACTGTCAACTGCAAAAAATGACGAAATTGTATTACATTCAATATAATGTGTTATGCAATAATAACACTAACAATAGACACATTCTCATAAGTATTTGTACAGGTTCATTTCATCGATTCTATGATGTAATAGAGGTATCAGAGAACTGTGAAAACGAAGTTCAAAAATGAACTTCAGTAGAATGTAATACAAACTAAACGTGGAAGCTAAAGGATAAGCTGAAAGCTAAAAAATATAAAAGCAAGATAAATTGACGCGAAATCAGTTTATTATTGTTAAGTTGTAAGTTTATATAAGGCTTATTTACACGTAATACGGAATGCAAGGAAAAAATAAATGGTTGTAAAAATGGAAGGAAAAGTTGAGAATTTGTGATCCGTGGGAGGAAGAGTGAAAGGAGAGATGATGAGATGGAGAAGAAGAGAAATGGGGACAGGATGAGAAAGTGACTGGAAATCAGTGGCCTTTTCGTGATGAGCAGATCAGAGATAGAGAGACAAGAAATGAAATCAAGCCAATTAGAGGGATGAACACACTTCTTCAAAATACTACTCTTACTCCACTAACTCTCTGTTGCTTGGAACTGAGCTTTAAAGCAAGAGTCCTTTCAATTCACTCCGCTCATTCCTTCCTGCCTAAAAGACGACGACAACACAAACTCTTTTTCTACACTGAACAAGAGCTTCCTTTGCTACTCTGTACGAGTGCTTTGCAAGGAGATCAAGGCTGTACATAGAAAGTTATTTCGAAGGGGGCAAAACCGTAAAAAAGTAATAAAAAAAATCCGCAAAAATATCAAGTGTAAGTTGTAAGTTTCAAAATTGAGGCAATTGGCCCTTTGCTACCCCTGAATACAGCCTTGACTGTGATAATAGGCACAAAGAAGGTAGGAGGCTACGACGAGCCTCACTCAGTCGTCTTCGTCATGTAGCTTGGTGAACTCAAAGCTGAAGACACTCAACTCAACAAAGAATTGATTTGACTTTACACACATTCGCACACTAGACTCTTTCCTTCTTGTATCCGTTCCATTTCGACATTCCAGATAAATGGGCAGAGAATGTGAATGCAAGTCTTCCAGACTTCATCTTCATCGCCCTATCTTTACTTGGCGTATCTTATCTCAAGGTATTTGTCCGTCTATCCATCTTTTATTTACCTAACATTCCCTCAACGCTCTTCCACATACATCACTCCCTCCGACTGTCTCTCCCTATCTCTTCATCTCTCCTTTTCTCTATCTTCAATTCCTACTCTGTAGAAGATTAGCGATATGCTTACACTGCACTTGATACTGATACTTTTAGTGTGCATATATAGCAGTGTACATAATCAAAGCTTTTGCAGGTTATTTTACATCCACTTGAATTTCCGATAAGAATGAGCATGTATGCTTGTTGCTTCAACTTATGTTAGTGTTGTGCTAAAAGATTATTTTCCCAGCTTCTTTATACTGAAGGTGCATATCCATATATTAAACATTACTAGTATTCCATTTTCATTGTTCGTAAATGAGCAACTTATCATTATCAACCTACTTAAAATGTTCCCTAAATATCTCATCACTGTCTATCAGACATTCCTTTGATACTTGTCTACCACTAATTCTTGTATTCCTCATGAATGACGAATGCTTTTGTTCTAATTTACTAGCAAATCATAGTAAATTGCCTTCTGCTAATTTTTTTATTGTATGCGCTATCAGTACATAGTAGGTACTACATACATTTTGCAAATAACAATTCTGCATAATATATGTTGGCAGTAATTTTAGTTTTGGCAATGACTAGATACAGACGTTTCAAGAATTTAACTGAGAATGCTCAAATAATAAAGGGTAAGTGTGTTATAGGAGGTTGGGAAATGAAAACAAATATCTGTAACACTACTTTTATTGGAGCACGGAGAAATGGTAAAACATCTTTACTCTGGGCGGGAGCTATATATATATTTATAATTCTATTTAAGTTAGTTAAGCAAAAGAATGCAGGAATGTAATGAAATAAAATTCTGAGACAGTAATTTCAAAGTCAAGGTCTTTGAAATATATTTGAATTGGAAGACAACACGGAAGACTGTACTAGTGGTAGGCACTGTGTACAGCACTGCATAGTGAACTCTACGCTGTCTTTCTCTTTGTGTGTCCCTTTTGCCTGGAGATATGATGATGAGGTCTGTAGTTTGTACAAAGATGCGAGAGAGAAATCGAGATGCATTTGCCTGCAGTTCTAAGTAAATAAACCAGAAGGGAGAAAGCTGCACTCGAATATCAAATCTCAACCCTCTCGCCTTGATCTCCAGCTTTGCTTCTTTCCCTTCCAATAATCTCCTAATACTACTAATAATAATCGCATTATTATTAGTAGTATTAGAGTAGAAAATATGTAAATATGTTAGTCTTATTATGTAAATGCTTATTATGCTTGTACCAATTTTACATAGGTAGGTTAGCAATATATATCTAATTTGGGTATCTATCTTTCCATCAAATCAAACATCAAAAGTAATATGATTTTCGCATTTGCGTACTTTACGTACAAATGTTTTCATAATCCATTGGGGTTATGAAATGCAAATGCTTTAGGCAACGAGTCCTGGTGTTCAAGCTGCTGGATGTAATAAGTAATTACAATTACTAACTCCTCATCATCATATTGTAATTAGTTAATATTACAAACTAAAAATCAGAGCCTATTCAGTTTCAGAATGCAAATATTGTACTTAAACTGCTGGCATCCACTACATGCAGTTCCCAAACTTTGTTTTTGCTCTGCATTTTAGTATTATTCGTTGATAGAGAATTTTATTAGACGAACTTCATTCGTGAGTTATAATAAGTAACCTTTGAGTTATATGAGTATAATAACTATTTACAGAAAATCTTAACTATCCTTATAATGGTCGGCACTCTTTCTGTCTGCTGTGCACACAGTGTAGATATGTGTACTCAGTCAGCCTGGCAGTACACCCGCACCCTTGTTTACTATAGGAGTATTTATTAGTGACACAATAATAATATAGAAAGAGTAGGTACTAAATGCAGACGTGCATATAGGTTTGGAATTAGGTTGTAGGAGCGAGAAGCGGGTGTAGTGTGTAGTGCAAAAGGTGAAAGAGTAAAACAATATCGGTAAGTAGACGCACAGACGCTACTAATAATATAAATCTAAAAGCGGAGGCTGTATGTGTATAGCATGTTTGAGTTTATAAAAGTAAGTAAAGAGTTCCAAGTCCGAGTCCCCTGTTTTTATTTCTTATCTTTCGTGCAGATTAAATAGGAAACGTGACTTTTCGAAACTATGAGATTGGATATTACGTAATAATCCGTTGCTCGTCTATCTTCTTATTCTCGTCCTGTATCACCATTTATATCTAATCCACTAGACAGTCTATAAGAGATGTGTACAGTTGAACACACAATGATTTTCTCCTTCAGCTAAGTTCAAGTTCCATCCTCCTAAAATCTAGCAACACTGCAACCTTCAATTTATGTATAGGAGTAAATGTGGAAGATGAATTTCTTTAGCTTTAGTAGTATAATAAATATGCACTAGCCCGAGAATATAATTGTCATAATATTTTATATGATGTACATGTGCATAATATCAATGTGTGCTAGGCACTAAACCTACCTACTTCGTTTTCTGCTCTTTTGTATTCACTCATTCATTCTGCCCTGGTTAAACTTTCGGCTTTGTGCTATGCAGGCTTTTCATGGGATTTTACTTGTTGTTGGTTTGTAGAAGAATTTCAATCAGTTTCCACTTAATAAAATTACAATAAGGGGGAATGATGATGAATGGGAAACAATAGATGCCTTGATACATGAATTTAAAAGGGGAGGATTTTCTCCCTTGTGTATCTCAGAACAAAGTTATTAAACTTCAATTTTCTTCTTTTCACCCTCATCATTTCAACAGTCGACTTAAAAACTCATAACGTCCTCTCGCTAAATTTACAATTCCTCGATAAATGATACACTACAAACAACAGGTACTCAAACTGCATTTTCGCATACGATGCATGAAGAGTTTACTAGAATAAACACATGAATGAACTTATGTTTAACCTATAACCTTAAAATGCATTCATAAAATGCGATGCGACAGTATGCATTTCTAATCGATCACAGATCTGAGACAATTACTTTACATTTTGAACCGGGAATAAGTTAGGAAAAATGAAAACCAAATTTACTTGATATGGGTTTACAAGATCACTTGTAATTTACAAGCCTCGTTCTACTACTCTCGATTTGCTTTTCGTCTTACATAAATACAGGGTTGACCCAGAGTATATGATCCCTGATTAAATTGAAGGCGTTAGTGCTAGAACTGCATATTTGGTAACCATGTTAAATTAAAATGGATACAATTTAATTTTAAT
>JAQFYB010002838.1:0-22252 GCA_034694085.1 Pogonognathellus longicornis | reverse complement strand
TTTTTAACAAAGATACATTTTAAGACATTTTTATGTAACAATAGTTACTATGTGAACTAAAAGCTAAAATCCTAATACTGCATTTATACATTTATACCTGCATTTATACATTAATACCTGCATTTATACATTTATACCTACATTTATACATTTATACCTGCATTTATACATTTATACCTGCATTTATACACTTATACCTGCATTTATACATTTATACCTGCATTTATACATTTATACCTGCATTTATACATTTATACCTGCATTTATCTGGCATGTATTTATAATGCATGCCAGTCTGCAATTATAGCACAAAGGTGTACTCATATAAAGGCACAGTACATACAGACCACAGCTCGACACAATGCAGCAATATTAAGGATGTAAATGAAAAATTTCCAAAATTGTTCGAAAGCTGTCAGCTAGCTAAACAACAAAGCAACACCTAGATGCACAAAAGAGGAGCATGTGCAGATTTAGCAGGTCCATTCCAAGGCAAGTGTTTCCTACTTGTTATAAATGAAACATCAGGATTTAGGGGGGTGTTGCTTTCTCAAAGAGAAGACAGAAGTACCTCAATGTATCAAAGACTGTGATGTTGACTGTCATAGGACAACACACCATTTGGGGGGAATGGGGTTATTGCATATTTAAAAACTTCGTAATATTATTTTTAGAATGAGCTATCACACGACTTTTTACGTATAATGCAAATTTTTATTAAAATTAACAAAAGGTACGTAACTCCAAACTAGCTCAAAGAATGATAAAAGACTATCCACTAATATGCCACGTGGAAGCAAAAGTAAAAAGTTTGGAGGCGCGGTTTCTGTTTAAAGCTTAGTAACTCTCTTACTAATTCCCCCCAAATGGTGTGTTTTCTTATGCCAGTCTACATATTAGACTAATGCAAACTCAAATCAGACACCAGTTAAGTAAACCCGAACAAACTGCGGGACAGAATTTTCAAAACTTACTCCCTACTTTAATGCTAATGGTATCATTCAAGAGAAATCCCTTTTTCACCCCTGTCAAATGGAGGAATTGAGTGAGAAAATTAACCATCAAAGATACTACCAGAGCAATGAAGCAGGCTTACAAAGTCCCAGAATTCATATGAGCAAAGGCTGTCGCCGCGTCTGTGTACATACACAAACGTATCTTGGATAAACAAAGTGCTAAGATCAATGCTTTTGAACACATCTTCATGCGCACACCAGATCTGACCAAGTTAAAAGTTCTTGAATACAAAGCACATGATAATAATAAATGAATGTGCACACATACCAGAGCATAAGCGAACTGTCTGGAAAGCAAAATAAAAGAAGTATATCTTTGTTGGTTATGAGGGTACTGCATCCAATTCCAAGTGGTTCTTACGAAGTAGTTACATACTTTATATACATATAAAATATACTTACATTATTACATTACATGGTTCGATTGATGACAGTTTTAGAACATTCTAAATGTGTTATCTACTTTAAATAATTAAATTACATTCTTCTTAGAAAACATACTGTAATATATATATATATATATATATATATATACTACTACATACCTTTACAAAAAATATTATGCTAACCAATATAACTCATCAATAAGATATCAGATCTTAATTTTAAAACTGCGGAGTTCTTTTCGGAATAAAAAAGCTTGCTACGCGGATCTTCTGTTTATATAAAACCTGATATAGTAAAAAATTAATTATGAACTACCAATAATTACAATTTATCCTATAAACATGTGATTCAGTGTAGAAGCTCAACATTTCTGAGATTGTTCAGGTTAATATAAACACTTAAATTAAAACATTAATTTTTTTTGCTATTTATTCCTAAATAAGAATATACGATATGAGAAAAAATTACAATTTATCCCAAAAGTGGGCCAGTAGCGTTTTGGTTTTGTTGGAGTACCGTTGGTCCATAATCTTGTTCGACGTTTTAATATGTTGATTATTATTTTGATTTTCTTACTCTTTCAAAACAAGTGTAAAAGTTTGTCAAATGAATTATGGATTGCCTGCAGGGGGATTTGCAGTATTAACGTTAAATTGATCACCAAAACCAAACGATTAAACTGAGGTTTACGATCAGGCATCAAGTGACTCCTATAAGAAATTAATTTATTATTCACATTTGCACTGAAATTACTTGGTACGATTTTATTGCCTTTTAATTTCTTAAATACCATAAATAGCCATAAATGTTTTGCTAGTGTGGTGATGTTTACAGTACACCAATATGGAATACGATACTCGTTCCAAATTTCTTTATATTAATAAAGTTTTAAATGATATAAAAATTATTATTTGATGTGTTATTTCTACAGACATATTCGTTTAACAAAAATGAACGTAATAATTTCAGCTTGAAAAGACCAATAAATATAATTTGGCACCATCATAAATAAATATGTCAATAATTTTCTTAACATCATTTTATTTAATGCATAACAAGTAAATTACAGTATAAATCTAAACTAGGTACATACCGCCAGGGCCGTACCCAGGATTTCTCTTTGGGGGAGGCTAGCTGGAAATGCATGGCGAAATGTTATTACTCATATGAAATATGAGCAATTTGTCAATTTTTGTATGATATATTTGAGGAAAGGGGAAAATGATAAAAAAATTAAAATTCGCGGGTAGCATGAAAAATTTAACGATTTTTGGTAATTGTTTTTAGGAAAATAAAATAATAATAATAATAATAGGATTTATGCTACAAGTATTTGTGAGAAACAAATATGTATTTCAATATTGATTGATTGCCTATAATATGATCATGCTCATTAAAAATACTAATAATATCTAGTATAACTTTAGAAATCCTGGGAGAATCTTAAGCTCCTAAGCCTCCCCCCTCGGTACGGACTTGCCTACCGCATTAAATGTAAATAATTGTCCTAATACAATTATTATTTTAAATGGGCAAATAGAAGCGATCAAGCGGTAATAATTGTAATGCTTGAATTTTGTTAACATCGTATATCAATCACAGGAGAAAATACTCCTAATCAATTGAAAAATATTCCCATATTAAATGTCCGAATATATAATGGATTTTGTAATGCGCAGATTTATGTAGTATTTGTAAAAACCATCAATTTTGCACAGAGCAAATACCTAATTAAAAGATCAAACAAACTACAAAATTTCTTTTTAGAAACAGTACACATTGAGTTACATGCAAACAAACAAAATCTCGGAAAAAACTTTTAAATCGTACCTGGTCTTGCGGTGTAAAATAATGGAATTAGAAATACCATTAATTGTTTGTTTGGTAAGACGAAAGTACTCCCCATTGGCCTGAAATTATATTTTACTTATTAATTAATATTTTGATGAATTATACTAATTGTTCTTCGTCTAAATAATATATGGGATAATTTAATAAACTACTTGACATAGGCATATATACATAAGAAATACAAATGTACTAGTACATATAATAGTTGATAGTATTGTTATTTACCTTAAACAAAATATTATTTTGGCGTCCTCAATAAAATGTAATCTGGAAACATGGAACTAAAACTTTGTTTCAAAAAATGTTGATTCTTTTAATGTCGTTTTCACTGAAGTTTGCAGACACCGCTATTTGCAATTGCAACAAATACATAAAAGTTGATTCTTTTAACACAAAACTGGTCATGTACTTTGTATCTGATATATTATATGAATAAGAACACTACTTGTACAGTTCTACAGTTGGTTTTAAAATTTGACTTCGACATTTGGCTGTTAAAATTCGACTGAATAAATGGAAAGAAATTACATGCATATTAATGCTTTTAGAACTCCTTCTATAATCTAAAATTAATCGGTAACGCCTTCAAGGGACCAATAAGGATGACTCACGAATGGAAAGTTTCATCTGCTGTTCTGTTGTGACTCATCGTTTATCAAAATAAACTATTACAAACAGGTGTAATAAAGTAGTGTCAACACACGGCAAAAGGGAAACACAATACTACTTTTATGGCATTCAGCACTTAAAACTATTCTTAAGTATGTTTTGTTGCTAGTTTTATTGATAAATTTGAAATAAAAGCGCGAATTGAAAATTTTGACAAATTTTTACTATTTTTTCGAACTCAGCACTAAAAACTACTCCAAAGTAAGTTGTGTTGATATTTTGAATGATATTTTTGAAAAAAAACTCAAATTGAAAATTTGGAAATTGTTTCGCTATTTTTACGACTTAAGCACCCAAAACTACCCCTAAATAAGTTTCGGGGAGGCAATTGCTTCCTTGACCGCTTCCAAGCTACGCCAGCCCTACTAGACTACCATAAACATACTATAGTACTAGACACCATACTGTGGGTTTTATTGATATTATGACTTTTTTCGGGGGAGCATGTGCCCTCTTGATCCCCCTGGCTACACCAGTGCTACTAGATACTATATATTACCATATACTATGACTTTTATTTGGGGGGACATGAGCCCCATTGACTCCCTAGCTGTGCCAGTGCTACATATTGTACTACTTACATACAATACTATCCTACAAGATACTATACTACCATATACTATAGTACTAGATGCCCCAGGGATGCAATTTTTTCGGGAACTCGGGACCCTAGGTCCCTAGGAAATCTGGCCGAGACCCTCGCCCACACTAGGCAATGTGAGAAATTCTAGAAAATCAAGGCTGGATATTAGGAAATTTAGGAAGTCCTAAGAAATCCAGCCGCGCCACCTTCTGGGGCGTGGCTGGATGTTAAAAAATCCTAGGAAATATGCCAAGCCACGTCCCCTGCGGGGGCATGGCTTGGATTTCGGGATTCAGGGTCCCTAGGAAATTTGGAGCGGACTACCCCGCCCCCACTAGGAAATCGCCGACGGGTCTCTAGGAAATTTGGACAAATTGCATCCCTGAGATGCCCTACTACTAGTGTTAGACAAACTGCACAACAGACAGATTGGAATACCATTTTTATAAAGTAGTTGACACTACTTAATAAAGAAGTAAATTGAACTTTTGTACTAGGTATGCCCTTCGGTAACAACTGTGATCCACTTCATATCAGCATGCAAACATACCTATCGTCTACCTACCAGAGTACTGCTTTCGTGTAGTAACAACTCATTGTAAAATAAATGCAAGGAGACGTCGTAAACGGAATTTATACGAATACAAATTCAATTTTTCCTTACGGTTACACGGTGCAAATTTAATAGTTTACATATCCAGATTATCTTTACTATTACGTAATAACGTAATATACGTAAATGGTCACATTTTTCTTGTTGGTTTCATTCTTTTTATGTAAAATAAAGTTTATATTTACAAAAATAAATGATGTGAACACAAATTAAGCATGTCAATTAGTAATACACATGACTAATACCATCGTTTTGTAATATTTCATCCATCCATATACATACATACAGGCGCATAGCAATGAGTGTAAGCTGGGGTGCAAAGCAGGATTGCATGTTTACAAAAATTGAATTCTGGGAGGGCAAAATTCGAAAATGAATTCATAGTAGCGCGTTGCAATAAATTCAAACCCAACTCAAAATGCATCAAATTCGCGCTTAGCGTGAAAAAATTTACAAGCTTTTAAACATTATAGGCAAAATTATCTAATTTTGAACTAGATATTTTATTTATTCCGGGGGTGCGCGTGCACCCCGCCTATGAGCCTAATACAGTTAATATATTAAGAAACACGTTGCACAAACTCGTGAATTTATGACGTCTGAACTTTAGGGGGAGTATTATTAATGTTTAGTTTTTAAATTTAACGTAGCATGCGTCGTGGTCGCAATTTTCGTATCAGAAACGTTCCATTTGAATTATAATGATTTAAAAACATTTTTTTCTGTCCCTGTTTACCATCCCAAAGTAGTTTGCGCGATGCGTAAATAACTGTTCCTGTTTGTCCCACTCTGCGGGTAAAACAAGACGCCTGCATGTACATTAAAAGAAATCCCATACCTACTCCGGATAAAAATATAGATAATTAAATATTGTGAGATGAACCCTTCAACTTATTATATTAGTACCTACTAGAGCGTCTAGCCCAACCCGAAACACTAGGGTTGACCCAACCTTATGGGGTTAAGGTTGGGTTCGGGTCATGTAATTATCAGGGTCAAAGGGTTGGGGTCAGGTTGGGTCGAGATAAAAAATTGTCGGGTTGGGTTGGGTTGAGCAAATCTTTGTTCGGGTTGGAAAAATGTTGCAAAAGTTCGAATTTGCACCGTATTTTGTACATTATACTTCAAATCAGCAATTAAAACCAGTATCAAAAATACATACACTCTAAGTCTTCGATCAGATGTTTGTTGGTAGGCAAACGTACACTGTCGTAAGTAACTCTGAATTAATTTAAAATATATAGGTACGATTTCATTAAAACTATACTTCAATTTTGACACAGTACACATAAACTGACATATTACATAACATAAATCAAAACTGGGATGTGAAAGTTTCATTGTTATTGTTTTTTCATTTTACATTCTTCGATAACTATACACTAGAGCTAAAGAATTAATAGAAGTAACAGGCGGAGAAGGAGTGAGAAGCGGGGCGCGGCGTGGAATTTACGAACCTAAAAAAGCAGAAAGCTATTATGCGAAAGGTTAGGCAGATATGTAAGCTAAAATATTTTCTAAAAAATGTTATCTCGTAATTTATTTATTTATTCAAAGTGGTTGCAATGATACTGATTTATTTCGTTTAATCAGTCGACGGTTTCATCGATGAAGAAATTAGAGTTTTCTTCAATAACAAATTGTAACACCTTTTCTTAGTAAAACTGCCCAATTTCAAAAAATTACTCAAATATTTTAATAATAAGTGGTCCCAGTTATCATTTTCTTATCTTCTTCACAAAATCTCATTTTTCTCACCTGTCACCTGTGGAAATGCAAACACATTGGATATATCAATATTTTATATTTAAATATGTTATAATATTTACTATAATATTTTTCATTCTTTGACAATTTTCTATTTTAATTGTAACAGCCATATATTACTCGTTGTTCTGCTTATTGTTGGTGGTTTCGTGTTCTGCGTCGCTGTTAATTTATGTGAAAGAAAAGCAATTCGAGTGGATGATTCGGAAAAGGTTGAAGGTTATCGCAAGAAGAAATACGTTTTTTGCCAGACTTCATTGATTTTATTGAAAAAGTGCTTTATTAATTTGACATAAATTCCAACCGTTCACTTTAATATATATAAGAACTACTACATACGCTGCAAAATCATTTCAATATTAACTATATAGTACAATCATTCTTCCGCATTTTAATACAATATTGTGCTTGGGTATTTAAACTATTAATACATTAACCATGCAGGTATTAATTCAGTAAATTTGGCTTTTGCTATTGATTTATTTATTGTCCATTGCTGTCCATGTTAATAAAAATATATTAACAATCCCATATTTATCATGACTGTGGATACAATTGATATTTCTTGAAACAGCATGTTAGATATTTGAAACATTTCACACAAAATTTAGCTACACCTTGATCACAGTTTCAATTTATAAGTGAATGTATAGGTACATATCTTAAATTATTATACATTTTATACATATTTATGTAATATATTATTTTAGAGTTGTACAATTTCATGTATTTTAATATTAGATAACCATACGTCTTTTATTGTCTCATACACTTAAAATGATACTTGTAAAATAATGTAGATGTGAGATATAAATACTGGAAGAATTAAAATCATCACGACAACTAATAAAACAGTATTGCTAATGAGTCGTAAAATATTGTATGTTTTCAACTACCAGTTTATTTTGATATATGTATATAAACCGTGTAAAATTAGAGTAATTATAAAAGTAATAGGTATAAGACATTTTTGTGATTGTGTTTTTAAAATAATATTATCAATACCAATATTTTTTCACCTGATCTGCTGTAAAATGGATCTGGATAGATAGTCATAAATTAAAGTGAGAGTATAAGGCAACCCATGGGTAACTCCACAGAAACTCACACCCTTGGGTTTTTCATTCGATGCAATACCTTTCCTACCTGGGTAAATGCTTTTTCGAAAAAGAATTGTTGAAAACCCATCCTGGATTAATGTATAAAACTTTACGAGCTGCGAAAATAAAGTCGGAGAAATCTACATTTGGAAGTTTTGGAGGATTATATGGTAGATGTCAAAGGCCATCACTAGCAGGATCATGCCCAACAAACTACAATATATATATTTGAAAAATTCTCCGATATTTTGTAATGCCGTCGAAGGGGAAGTTCATAGAAAGGGAGAGAGACAATACGGAGATCAATTCGTAACATGAAGGATACGTAACTTGACCGAAATATATAATACATTTTTAGTAAAAAAAGATTTCCAGTACCCTGTAAATGTGAAATACACTACTTATAACCAGAAATATTTCCAAAAAGGCAATATCATTGTCAATATTCTATACCACAATAATTGACACTCTCCCTTTTTGGAAAAAAGAGTAAAAAATTAATATTTAAAAAATAATTGATACATATGTTTGGTAGTATATCTTTATAAATTAAAAACAATCGTAATCTATAATGAGCGTGTAAATAATTAAGAATGAAACAAAAAATAAAACTTAATGGATCGCATACTATACCTATTGTTTTTCTTGCGATTTAGAAGTTTATTTATTCCCCTGCCGCGGGTGAGGTAAATTACTCTATTTCCTAACATTTATCCCGTCACTTTCGGGGACTTAGTGCGGTTTTCGACCGATTTCGTAAGGATCCTAATTTCCCGGTTCCCCACCTTTTTTCACGTCTGCCAATAAAACAAAAAAAAATTTACTGTATTGTGATATACATTTTGTTGAATAGGTTTTCTTTCATAATATTGGGGGTAGCGTGGATTATCTCAATGGTGGAAAACATTGTAATGTTCTCCTTCTTATACGGAAATTAAGCCACGTTACCACCTATGGAACTAAGGACAGCACATTGCGTCAATAACGAGGACTCAAAAACATATTTGTGACATATTATGTGGCATTGGAGATTATTCATTCCATATAAACTGAACTTCAACATTCCCCATGACATAAAGAAATAATATATTGCTTTATTTTTTTGCTCTTTCAATTTCCAAGTCATCCGACAAATATTGCATCGGGTGTGCTATATAGCAGTTGGCTTAATTTGCTGCAGCATTAATGAAATCCATGAAGTTAACTAAGCTGTAGCAGTGTAAGTAGTTGAAAGAAAACGAAACCATGAGCAAAAGTATCCAGCTAAAAATGTAGTTTATCAAATAGCGGCTAAAGAAACAGTGAAATTTAAGCTAAACGCCAAACACCACGTCAAGTGGAAACAGTTGCTATTCAAAAAGTATGGTTCAACGAAATTGAAAGTGGAATAAAACGATTCGTAAAAAACGTATATATATGAAATACGAAAGCATAATGGAAAGACTAGTGTTAATCTCATTTTATTCCCAATTTACAAAAATTACCATTTTGTTTTTGGTATACTCGAACTTATCATTAAAGAAAATAGCTGGTCAAATTCAAAGGAGTAGGACTATCACAACATATTTTGATATAACAGGATGATTAATATCATATAAGATTCTATTTCAAAATTATAAGAGGAAAAAAATAACTGATAAAATATATACTGTACTCACTTATTTATAGAATCAATACAAATACAGATAGTAATAACTCCTCAAAATTATTACTAGCAATTCAATTGAAATTTTACATTGGATATCAATTAGTTGTATTGATTTAAAAATATGTTAAATTGTACAATTTTTGAGCACATTATGAGTTCACTTCTATGTTGTACTGAATTTGGATTCGTAGCTTATGCCGCCAATGATTGTCTATATTGATTTTTTACCAAACTTATATGCATAGTAGAGAAAAATCTGTGGCAACTTGATACCATTGAAGTCAGAGTAATCGAAAATATTCGAGAGTAGTCGAAAATATTCGAGAGTAATCGAAAATATTCGAGAGTAATCGAAAATATTCGAGAGTAGTCGAAAATATTCGAGAGTAATCGACAATATTCGAGAGTAATCGACAATATTCGAGAGTAGTCGAAAATATTCGAGAATAGTCGAAAATATTCGAGAATAGTCGAAAATATTCGAGAGTAGTCGAAAATATTCGAGAGTAATCGAAAATATTCGAGAGTAATCGCAAATACTCAAGAACGATTACAGTAGGATGTCTATGTACGAGATGTTCGCGTTAGCGAAGGAAGGAAAAATACTTCCCGACCGAGTTTTTTTGTTGGGCATCATATATTATTCCTCAGTAGAGCAAATTTCGTTCCCAGTCGACGAGGAAGCAAATATTATTGCTCAGTATACAATTTTCAGTTCCTGAAGATTTGTTCCTGAGGTGCTTATAGATTGTTTCCCTCGAGGAGGAATAATCTATAAGCACCTCAGAAAGAATATATGATTCCCTGAGGGTATTTTCCTTTGTTTATTCCATGACAGTACCTAGTTCTTATTCTAGCTAAAGCCATGGCACAACATCAGATGATTTTTGTAGCTTTTCGTGTTGCACCGTACAAAGTACATGCTGTCTTTTGGTAAAGCCTATTTAAAATGTGTACTTATATTTACATTTCTGCAACATGACCCTTAAATATCTTCTGATTTTATTGGTGGTCCCAGAACTATTGGTTACTTCTATCACTATGGCACTCAAAAACATTTGAATAGGTATTTCACGAGTTTTAAAAAAAGTCGTTTTCAATTCTCGTCATTTATATAAAATGGTAAAACCCCAAAAAATAAGTTTCTATAAAAGCACTAGCACAGTTTGTTGAACCTTCTGAATTATTCTCTCGGCAGCTATATATCAAGTCTATTTTAGTGAAACCTCGTGTGCAGCCCTGGAACTGTGCTGGAAAGATCAATTTAATTACAAAATAATTATTTCAGGATTTAAAAAACTAAAATAAAGGTTTTGTCTTCAAATCAAGTTGTACAAAATACCTTGGTACAGATAGAAATGAAATACAAGTCATTCAGGAAACAAATTGCAAAAATTAGTTTGAATTTGTTGGCACCCAGCAAAGGAAATATATGAGCAGCTATTGGATGGAACCCGAGAACGAACAACAAATTAATCCGGAAGACATATTATAGCAATAGGAACCCACACCCATGGGTTTTTCCTCAGAAACCCTACTATAACTTTCATTAAAATTGATGGATGATTGAATTCATTGGAGTAGGGCTATCACAACATATTTTGAATCAACAGGGTGACTAATATCATACAAGATTCTATAGCTTAATCAAGGTCTCCTAGACGATATAACTACGTTGTTATATGTCTAAAGACATTGAGCTTAATTATAAAAAAAATGTATGGGTACTCTCTTGTTTTATATAATCAATACAAATACAGAAAGTACTAAAGGGTAATGCCTGGACTGGTGTTTGTCAGCAGCAAACACGACTAGGCACAAATGAGAGAACTGATTGCATTTTACTATAATGATCTACGCAATATGCTCCCCCCTCAAGAGAATGAAAGCATTATTCGAATTTGCGTAGACATGTTATTTGCAAACATAAAAGCTTGTATTCGTTCATTCAATAAAGGAATGACGATTCCTCAATATTTTAATGGAAAATCTTCAATGGAAAAGCTGTGAAGTGGAGACTTCATAAGAGACAATGTCAAATAAATTTGTCTTTTCGCTATGTAAAACGCTCTTAAATAATCCTCTATCAAGAAATATCAAGAAATGATACAGTTTGCACACAAATCATGCATTTCATATATATTTCAAACTATTAAAAGCAAAGAAAAAAACTTTTACTTAAAATTTCGAACGTTTGTGAAACTCAGAATGTTCAGAACAAGCACTTGAAAAATTAAGTGATGTGGGAAAAAGGTGAGAGGAGCCCAAACACATGGTCAAGACGAAGATTTTTAAACAATAAATGTTAAGTTTTGGAATTGTCTTAATAAATATTTCTACAAAAGGTTAACATACCAAAAGAAATTTATATTCTTTCATTTCATTGAGAATAAATTGTTAACTATTTAGTATACCATCTAAAAAGTCCACAATATGAATAAAATGGCGGAAAACACAAAAAACGTTTTGGAAACTACTTTTCAAAGCTCGGGGGACCACACCTGATTCCAATATGGTTTGACTTTTCAGGCAATTATCACTGTTGTCAGATTCTTATAGGGGGGGGGGGGTCAAGAGGGCACATGCCCCCACGAAAGAAAAGTCATAAAATCAACAAAACATGGTAGTATAACATCTTGTACCATTGGTGAAGCCAGGGGGAGGGGTCAAAAGAGCACATGCCCCCACAAAAGACTCTAGGTAGTTATGTGAACGATGTCCAACTACTTACAAATGAGAGAGGTGTACAAAAACTGTTTACAAAGTACAGAAACGGCTTTTAAGAAGTGTGAAATGGAGGTCAACAAAGCAAATAGTCATAGCGTCGACTCAATTAGCGACACCGGATTCTATTTTGTATCTGGAGTGTGTGATGCAGTTAAAATAGGTAGTGCTATTTGTTCATTTTTAAACGATAATAATTTTTGCAAATCATTGCACATTGCCGATTTGGTCAATGTGCCAAAAGAAATATCTTATGATCTAAAAGTAGTAGAAAATGAACTGTTAACCAATATCACCATTACAAATTCTGTGGTAATTTCGTCGGGGAACACAATGAATAAAATGGCGGAAAACGCCAAAAATCTAGGAGTTGAAATAGAAACGAAAGTTCAAAAAATTATTTATTGTTTCGAGTTTATAGGGAATTTAGCCTTATTGTCGCTTTTGCTGTTACCGGTGAAATCATTAATTTTTGTCTTTAAAAGGCGAAATTCAAATCAAGAAGATAAAAATATGAAATTTGATGACACAATTAAATATAAACTACTCAAATTCATTTCCCAATTGGCTTGGCCACTTTTGTTAACAACAGCGTGCTTTATTGTCGAGTATATTACCCACCATGCGCTATTACAGCTATCTACAGATATAGAGATACAAGTAGTTGTAACCGGGAAGGTCAACATAGATATTGAAGTTAATGGGAGGAAAGTTATGTCAACGTTTGTTAATCAAATTTTGGAACCAATATCTTCCAAAACGCAAATGAGCCATACAGTCGATCTATCGGTTTGCTCAGTAATTATTGGCGAAACAACTCAAATAACAGTTTGGTTGTTTATAACTTTTATCCATGTCCTTGCAAGTTTTAATGTGTTCATAACCAACTATATTGACAATTACATCGTCGGACGTCGGGTAGAGACCCGTCGGGCGTCGGGTAAAATTCGGCTACCGTTGTGATCACCCTTACTAATCAACCTGTGCTTTGGAGACCAAGCAAAGTTCACATAGCAAACTTTGGGCATTACGAATTATATCTCTTGAATACGTTGAAAAGTCCATGTGATACCATACACTAAGACATGTTGCAGGGCACCATACATAACTATAGTGCCGTTTTTGAAGAATATTTTATATATGAAATAACAGAGATGGGTCCACAAGGGTCCTGTTTATATCTAAGCGATTCAATATTTTACTTGTTGTAGGAGTTTTTGTGGGTTTAATTGTTACATTACATCTATTGGCTTATGATTTTATGCTCAGGTTAGAGAAAGTGTAGCTAATTCAAAAGCTAAATGTTCTTCATGCAAAAGTTTCGGAAATGGAAAGAAGGTTAGATATCGTATAATCTGATGCTAAGATAGCAAAACAGGCAATACACATATTTTACAATGCATTTTTTGGGCATTGAATACCCGCTTTGAAAATCATGAGCAGGATTATTTGCAATTAACATCTAAACATAGTCCATCAATATAATACGATATTCCTTATACTACTATAAACAGCTAAGTACATTTTACAAGAAGCCAAAAGAAATTGGGACAAGAAAAAACCATCTCGATTACATCAACTTTAAACTGTCGTGTGACAAATCGTGTCTGATGGAGTTTGCCAAAGCTAAATATTGCCGCTCATCTCAGGATAAATCACATTTATACATGGATTTCGAGTCTCCAGTAATTAAAGCAGCCCCTCATCTCGCTGAAGCTGATGCTTTTGATATGATACAACAATCTGAAATAAATAATTCAGTTAACAAATATCTTGCCCCGAATAATGTAATCTTTTTTAATGTTCTCAACTGTGTGTATGCCGCTAATATCACGTACTCTAACTTGATACTCTCACTAGAAAATGATTGTAAAAAAATTACCCCGCCCGAAATATCCAATTAATGTGGATTGGACGAATGTCTACCCAGACAAAACAATGATGAGTGAGGATTTCGTCCATATGAAACAATATAACGAAATAAAATTAAAGAACGCAGCCCAAATCAAACCTTTGTGCTACCCTACCGGTTCTTTTAAATTAACCATCACCAAGTAGATCCACTATTTACTTTAAAGGCAAATATGTACCTGTAATAAATACTTGATAATTTCTGGACAATATTTTCCTACATGTAGTGCATTCATAGCAATTAAGTAAACAGACGACGAAATAGTTTGTTTGAAGGTATACTTTATATATATTATGATTCATATCACGATATCAAAGTATATAAAGATCAAGGACATAGGTTTGTCTCTTGACTTAGAAATTACTAACTGTTTAGTTTACAATAAAATATAGAAATCTCATTGAAACTCTGAAACTGTTTACACAGTCATTTCAACTCACTTAAGAAATACACGAATAATTCATTTTACATTACATTACCAACCAACCAAAATACATATGGCTGAAAAATTAAATGACATTCGAAAAATGACATTTAAAGAGTTGTGTAAGTAATGTTGATAGACATATTAACCTAACATCGTATTCGTTATCACTTTTTCTATGTTCTCAATAATTATTTCTGTTCTGATCATCGTAATGATTTGCATGTTCAAGCGTAATGATAATGTTGACAACATCAAGAATTGTAAATGCCATGAATTAAGAGACAACTATTCAGGGAGCTTGCAGAAAGTAGTCAGCAAAAATCAGGACACTCTTTACCTTACGTACTGCACTTTGATTTTATGTATATTTTTGCAACGTTATATAGTTTAGGATGTAGTTCTGTTTTGCTGTATTTTTCCTTTGTTTGTTCCATGACAGTACCTAGTTCTTATTCTAGATAAAGCCACACTATGAAATGATTTGCAGCTGTGTATGTTGCACAGTACAAATTACACAGTCTTTTGGTACAGCTGTAACATAAATCTTAAATACAGATATCTTCTGATTTTATTTGTGGTTCCAGAACCATTGGTAACTTTTGTAACATCCAAAAACATTTGAAATGGTATTTCAAGAGTTTTAAAAAAGTGGTCTTTAATTCTCTTCATTTGTATAAAATAGTGAAACCCTGGAAAAAGTACTTTTCTATAAAAGTCCTAGCTAGGACAGTTTACTGAACCTATAATGTCCACAGCTGCTGAATTAATATCAAACCCACCAGCAAATGATACAGACCACCCTTTACTCTCGGCAGCTATATATTAAGTCTATTTTAGTGAAACCACGTGTGACAGCCCTGGAACTGTGTTGGCAAGACCAATTTAATTACAAAATAATTATTTCAGGATTTAAAAGGTTAGAATACAGTTTTTGTATTCAAATCAAGTTGTACAAAACACCATTGGTACATCTAGAAATGAAATACAAGTCGTTTAGGAAAGAAATTCCGTTTTTTTTGGAATTTCTTGGCACCCAGAAATGGAAATATGAGCAGCTATTGGAGCCTGAGGATCAACAGAAATTGAGGAACCAGAAAATGAGGAACCCGAAAATGAACAACAAGTTGACCCAGAAGATTATATTATAGCAATTGAAAATCGGGATAGTAAATTGTATAATACATACTATACTATTATGTAAACACTAAAAATTGTATCAAAATCCAGTATTTTATAGTTTTTAAACACTACAAGTAATTTAAGTACTCTTTGTTCACGTTGACTGTGTGCTCATATACCAATAAGCTACAGCATATTATGTTAATTAGGTAAGGAATTGTCACTTGCATGCAAGTTTCAAAATTGAATAAAAAATAATTCGAAAATGACATTTCCAAGATTTTTAAATTGGAATAGCATCTTCAAAACTCCCCGACCGTCATCCCCAAATTGGGGTTTAAAAATGACAGCTTTGCCTGCCAACTCCTCCAATATACAAGAATTTCGTTTTTCGCCTGTGTAAAATCATGGTTACATTTTAAGCATAAATGGATATATATATTAATGTTGTGTACACTTTCATGGGCTATCCGGCCTTGCTAATATTTTCTTAAGCGATACTAACTTTGATTTTTTTTAAATTAATGTCCCCAATCTATTAAGAGTGTAACTACATTCGTAGTCGTTATTCAGGGTTTCGGTCGAAGACGACTAGAGTTATAGTAATTGATAAATAAAGCTGCTAAACAAATAAATAATTGTTTAACCCTAATTGCATTTCCCTTTCTGACAGGTATAAACTAGGATTATTTATAACACAAAATTACACTACTTATTTTGTTAAGATGTTACTATATAACTTAAACTGTTATCAACTTACTGAAATATTGATAAACCATGAATTTAAATTATATCTGAGTAAATGTTGAAGTCAAACATTGCTAACATTGGTTCAGGTGGATATAAAAACTCAAATTAAAACATTAAATTTTTTCCCATATTCCTAAATAAGAATATACAATATGAGAAAGAATTACAACTTATCACAAAAGTGATACTTATTCATATTAGAATAAATTAGATTACCGTACTTCACTCAATAGTAGCCCAAGAGACAATAAAACCCCAGAGGGTTGTATAATCTAAAATTATAGCCATCAAAATCCTCATAATACATGAGCTCTTATTTACGACATTTTTCCCAAAATTAAATCCCCAAAATGGTGAAGCCCTGGGCTTCTATTGCGTGAACCACGGTATATACCATATTATGTTTGGTAGGGCCAGGCGCATTTTGGCTTTGTTAGATCTTCTTCGACATAATATTATGTTGATGAGTATGGCGATTTTCAGACGGCTTCAAATATTAGGTATTTTGTCCAACGGATTCTAGACTGGATTGCCTGCACGGGGAGGAGTTCCAGTAATGTTAACATTAATTTGACGACCAAGGTTTAGGATGAGGTGACTCCTATAACAAATGAATGTATTATTAATATTTATACAGCAATCTGAAATCTGGAGTAAAATACTCGTTCTAAATTGTTTCATATTAATAAATTTTTAACTGATATAAAAATTATGGTTTGATATGTTGTTATTATTACTAAGGACATTTATATTCATTTATTAAAAACCAACTTCCTGTTATTTTAACTTGCAAAGACCAATAAATATAATTTGACGGTATCATAAATAAATATAGGTACTAATAATTCTCGTAATATAATGTAACTTGATGCATAACAAGTAAATTACTACATAAATGTAAACTAAGTAGGTACAGGTTGTACAGCATTAAATTTAAATAAAATAATAATCCTAATAAAATTATTATTTTAAATTGGCAAATAGAAGCGATAATGATTGTAATTTGTGGATATTATTAATCACAGGAGGACCAATACTTCTAATTTTAAAAAGATTCTTATATTCAATACATGTCCGAATATTTAATGGATTTGTAATACGCAGATTCATGTAGTATTTGTAAGAACCATCAATTTTACAAAAAACAAATGCAATACCTAATTAAAACATTGACAAACTAACTTCAAATTGAGTTACATGCAAACAAAGAAAAACTTGAAAAAATGTTTTAAATCGTACCTTTTGGTGCAACATAATGGAATTAGAAATACTGCCATTATTGTTTGTTTCGTAAGATGAAGTACTCTCCATAGTCCTGAAATTATATATTGCTTAGTAAATAACATTCTGAGTAATTATACCATTATTCTTCGTCTAAATAATATATTAGATAATTCAATTGCTTGAAAAATACATATATACATATGAAATACAAATTTACTAGTACATATAATTGTATTGTTACTTACCATATCTAGAGAAACTTCATTTTGGCGTCCTTAAAAAATTTACTTGAAACATTGAATTTTATTGAAGTAAATCATAGTCAGAATTAACTCCAATTATTATATCACAAAGTTAAACTGCGCTTCACAAAATTCTTATTTTATTTAAAGTCGTTTTGACTGAAGTGTGCAGACACCATTCTCTCCAGTCGCAGCAACTATATAGTAGCGATTCGATTACTTTAACTCAAAATTGGTCATGTACTTTATATTTGATATTTTATAAGAGGGATGTACATTATTTGTACAGTTGTTTCAAAATTGACTTGTACGTTTGGATGTTAAACTTCGAATGTGAATGAATAAATGGAAAGAAATTACATGAATATTAATGCTTTTAAAACCCCTTATATAATCTAAAATTAATTTTGTCAAGCGGTTATCTCTATAGCCCTCAAGGGACCAACCAGGATGACTCACGAATGGAAAGTCTTATTTGCTGTTCTGGTGTGATTCATCGTTTATCAAAATAAATAAATAAGTTGGACTTTTGTACTATGTACTAGATATACCCTTCACTTAATACCAGAGTAAAAATATACCTAGCATGCCTACACAGAGTTTACTGCCTGCTTGTAGTATCAACTCATTGTAAAATAAATGCAAGGAGACATTGTAAATTAGGCAGAATTTATACGAATATAAAATCAATTTTTCATTACAGTTACACGGTACAATTTTAATAGCTTCCATTTCCAGATTACCTTTACAATTACGCATTATGCGTAAATGAGTCACATTTTTTTGATATCATACATTTTTAATTTTTTATGCAAAATCAAGTTTCTTTTTACTAAAATATATTTAATTTTTACTGGAATAAATTTAATTTTTACTAAAAAAAATTAAGTTTTACCGAAATAAAGTTAAATTTTACCGAAATAAAGATAAATTTTACCGAAATAAAGTTAAATTTTACCGAAATAAAGATAAATTTTACCGAAATAAAGTTAAATTTTACCGAAATAAGGATAAATTTTACCGAAATAAAGTTAACTTTTACCGAAATAAAGATAAATTTTACCGAAATAAAGTTAAACTTTACCGAAATAAAGTTAAATTTTACCGAAATAAAGTTAAATTTTAGCAAAATAAATGCTGTGAACCGAAATTAAACATGTCAATTAGTAATACACATTACTAATACCATAGTTTTGTATTATTTAATCATCAATGTACATATAATATAGGTGCATATAATACTGCGTTGTACAAAGTCGTGAATTTATGACTTTTGCACTTTAGGGGAGAGTATATTTAATGTATAGTTTTTAAATTCAACATAGATTGCCTTGTGGTATGGAATTTCCGAACCAGAAAATTTTTATTTGAATTAAAATGATTTAAAAACATTTTTTGTATCCCTGTTTACAATCCAAATATTTTGCAAGACCATGATGGATGAAATACATGACTGTCCCTATTTGCCCAACTCGGCAGGTAAAAAGACACAACGGCATTTTAAAAGAAATCGCATACTCCGCATAAAAATATAAATAATTAAATAGTGTGAGATGAGGCCTTCTACTTATACCTACCTACTCAATAAAAGAGATTCATATGAATATGTTTCATGGTAAAAAGTTATTTACAAAATGCAGTCATTTTAACTCATAGAGTAGCCATTAGTTTGAATATTTAATAAGTTATTAAATTAAAGTGTAAAACTCCAGACGATTTGTAAAAAGCAAAAAATCATACCTATTTGACATAAAAAGCCAGGCATAATTTCATACTCACATTGTTCAAAACCCCCATACTTACATTGTTGTTAGAAAGGTACATTTTGTAAACCTAAGAAATAGGAAATACAAAGCCACACTTTACTAATGCGTACTTTGATACCTTTGTTGAGACTTTATTTTTCTTAATATCATGCAGTAGGTAATTTTTGAACTTGTTTTTCTCTTGATTATTTCATATATTAATTATTATATAATATTATTGAATCAATTGTTAGCTACTTCAATACGTACTATGTGCGTATATGTAAAAATATACATACATAATAATAAACATGTTCGATGAATCACTCAGTATGGTAGCATATATTCTACTAATGATTTCTAATTCTACTAATCATACTAATAATTAACGCTAATGACTGTTTACTCAACTAATTAGTAACATCAATAGTACTAAGAAGGAAGATATAGAGTTTTTTTGAGAATACGCAAAAATCGTTAATTGTTTTAAATACACGTTTATGCTGTATTGTTATATGCAGGTATGTTATGGCTTACATCATCATTACTTTAAGCAGTACTCATTTAATTTTAGACTAGTACTGAAAATTTAGTCAACCTAATTCCTCTCAATTATACTTCAAAGGTATTAGCAACAACTATATAGACATTTTTAATGGGTAACTCTATAATGCATAAAAATATGATGCTCCTGAAAAAAGATACATAGTTAATTTTGCATGCCGGCAGGTTGTAAATAAAAATAGACCAAACTAAAATAATAACCAATAGATGCAGATTGCAAGTTTTCTTTTAACCACAACTAAATTCCTAATTTAAAGCAGTTATTAACAAAAGAAAATTAAAATTGGAAAATCCATCTAAAAAGTTTCCATCTGCCGTATCTATCATTCTGTAGAATTCAAGCTAACGATATTACTGAGGTTATCTGTCATAATGGCATCTTTTGTCGACATAATGTGGCGTCTTATCTACTAATAATATTACCTTATGCATGACACTCAACAATCCAATTTGATTTGCTGTTGTCTATATTCAGGCAATTATATTCTCATTACGTGTAATCAAGTAATAATACTTGGAAGCTTTGTACATGTCTTAACAAATATATAATTACAATTAGTATATATAAATGTTCTGAGCTAAGCAATATCAAAAATAATTGTAATACTTTATATACCTGCAATTTAGTAAAAATATTTACTCTGTAGCATTTATACCAGTTTAATTATATTTGACTTTAAACTAAATATCTTTCCCTATTATTTTATTTTCCCAGTTGTATAAATACATTTATATAAAAAATGAAGGCTCAATTGGCGTTATTCGTGTTGTATCTTATTATTCAATTTTACGGGACTAAAAGTGAACATGCAAATCCAAGTAAGTACCTACACATAAAATATAATAAGCACAAGCGCTGTCCGAGGTTGGATTACACAAGCGTTAAATTATTGTTGATCAAAAACACAGTTACGAACAAATTTGGAATAATTTTTTCAGGTGTAATAACAGCAGTTTCGGGAGACCAGGGTAATAATATTTGAAATTATGAATAATTTAGCCCCAATAGTATTTTTTGTTAGCACAAGTTTAAATGACTCGTTTTCATAACATTGGATAATGCCGTATTTTGTACCTTGATATTTTCCTATTAATGTAATGCTATTTTTGATAGGTAGCACATATGTTTCTGCTAATGGTATGACAGTGAATATGGAGAAGCCAAAAATAACCAACGTTGGTAAGAAAAACACCCAAGTCTTTATAATGCGGTAAAATACTATGTGTTTATATTGTGTTTGAAGATCCAGTAATTCGAAAATGCGTAAAAATATTTATTCTAGACAACTTTGTGGGAACTGACAAAACTGGACCTGCTCATAAAGCTTTCATAGAAAATAAAAATTATATATGAATGATGATTTTAATAAATGCTGCAGCTAATGCAATATAGGTATCGTAATACTTGCACAGTACAAGCTAACTTTGTAATCAATTCATTCATGTCATTTAAATAACATCAATCAAACAATGCATTTTCATTTATAACTTCAGAATAACAATATAACTGTAGTTATTTTGTGTTATGATAATGGGACACCCGTTTTACATGAAGCCATTTTACGACCGCATGAAATTACCAAAATTAGACAACCCATTTTACGAAATTGATTGAAGTCTCATTTTTCGAATGACATTTATTTCATCTCATATTTCCTCTTGGTTCGTGAGAATTGTTTTTCGAAAAGTTATTGTGACTTAATCAACACCCGGTACAACACCAAAGCGCTCAGTGTGTAAAATGCTGATTATATTATGTACGTGATTGTGGCAGCCTGGGTCTTATCATAATGAATACTATAATATGTTATAATCGTCAACTGAATGGATGTAGACCAGGAAACCAAATACCCAAAAACCAGGGTTTTTGGGTTATTGGGTTTTTCATGGGTTTTTGGGTAGCAAAAAATT
>JAQFYB010002837.1:0-22254 GCA_034694085.1 Pogonognathellus longicornis | reverse complement strand
ATTTTCAAATAACTACTGGAATTTTGGCAATGTAATTATCTCTTCTCAGGTGTCTAATTTATTTGGGTCAACTATAGCAGGAAGCAAACCACATTCTTTATTCACGTTCACAATGTTTTCTGTAAGTATTCATATAATACTTCAGTGTGCAAAATTGAAAATGTTGCGTCCGAAGTCAGAAGAAACTTTATTCAAGTCAAATCCCAAAACTAAAACAAAGTGTGTTTTATTCTATTGGATGCACGATGTACGGGTAATGAAATACAAACTTTAACGGATACCATAAGACCACTGTGGATAATTGTGTAGGTGTACTATTATAATGTAGTCATTGCATTATTGCTGATTGCTAGAACTACAGCCAAGTTGTATAAAAACTGGAATTCTACAACAATGTACCTCTAGTACCTCATGGATAATTCAATGTCGGTTTGCAAAAGCGAGCCACAATACTTAACCAGAAATACATTAGGTACTTACCTATTAGTGAATTTATGCTCATAGCTACATAGTTTTAAATAAAGTTAAACTTCCTTTGTTTTAGTTCTTGCTAAACTCCTTACAGCAATACTGTTGGTTAGAAACAATAAACCGTATTACATGGAATAAGAATGTGCTAGAAATAATAGGTAGAAAATAGCATTTATATTAGATGAAGTTTGAACTAAATTGATTTATAGAAAATTATGTCGGAGAAGTTGCCCTCCCCCTGTATAAGCTACTGTGACCTAATTTTTGTACTAGACCTTTTTGCTGTAACCCAGATAATATATTTAGAGTTTGAACCAAGGTCCCCTTCTTGAGTTATCTTGCACACAAGTTGACAGTAATATTCTTGTTACAGACAGACAGACAGACAGACAGACAAAATATTCACATAATGTGGTCTCGTACCTCCACCACATAATAAATGGTTATATATAAGTAATAATTAATTGTAGATAATGTAGTGTGCCGGATTGGTAAAACTGTTCAAATAAAATAATCATCCTAGGTAAGCTTGATTGAAAATGTAGACAAAATAACTACCTAGGTAGGTATTTAATTACTCTATAATTCCACATGCATAGAATGCAAACATTTTTGCGAGGTTACCAGTATTATTGCATTGCAATACTAGATTAAAGTTTTGATTAAAAAGAGAAATGTTTATAACAATTGAATAAATGAAACATTAGGTAGTTACTTTCATAAAGTTGAATAGGCCTTCCTTCGCATTCTCCTTCATACAAATGCTTTCACTGTGCAACAGCCAGCCTACACTTTCGGTTTGGAAAGTTTACGAGTTGTAAGAGACATAATATTACGTCTTTCCATGAATGAGATATCCCATTCATTCATTCATTGAATGTATTTTACTTTGCTATATACACTATTATAAATATAGTAAAATGGAATGTGGAACCAGTCGAGCCACTGTGCTTGGTTCGGGGGTTTCGTGAAATGATTCTCATTGAGATCTTCCGACTGAGATCGTAAACTATTACAAATATCACTGTCAAAAATTGAGTGTCTAGTCTGTCTAGTCGACATGTATCGTTTGTCGACAATTCTATGACATCCCATGCACTTCAGTATTCATGAAGAGTATGAATTATATTATATCTACCAACAACATGATGAGCATAGATATAAAGGATGCATGCCTTGCATATCACTGCCGTAACCACACCAAATTAATTGTGATAATGCAATGTAAGAAGAAGATATTACAAACATTGAACACAGCAAGATTACTAACAGTGAGTTCAATTCAGGTTTGATCGACGGCTTAAATGGTATTCAGATATACAGCATAACACAGCCTTATAGTTCCAATCGACGAACTGACCGATGAATTTGCATAATCATCTCTGTTGAAATGCAAATCTCGTATTTAAAGGACAAACACAATTTGGAATGTGTAAAACATTTGAGTACAAAAATACCTATAAGTACATTAAATAAATCTCGATGCAGGATTAAAGTCTAAGCCAATTGTGCAAACATCGAAATTAACAAATACAGTGTATGTAAAGCTCTTTATAGAGATTAGCTATAGGAGAATTAAGCTTGAGTGACAGGAAGTGAAACAAAATCTTGCTGGAGAATATCCAAGTTTCTGAGTAGGTAGTCAAGTTATAGTTCCGGTATAGTTGTTCACAGATTCAGAGGAACAGAACCGAAACTTTACTTATTATTAGTAGTATATTGTGTAATGTGTATGTCTTTTAAAGACATACACATAATGTCTATACTATGTACTGTAGTGCTGTATAAAGTAACTGCTTGATATAAATACAAAATACCGATTAGCAAGCTTTACTCTTTGAACAGAAGTTTTTGTCCTCCATTACATTGCTAGGACTATAATATAGTAATAAATAACGCTTTAATGCTGTAGTTTAGTTAAGTAGGTGCTGTTCTGCTATGTAATGTTTTATCGAACCAGACTGCAAATTTAAAGGTGAAGTACCAAGATAGAGAACATACGTAGACATACATTCTAGTATGCAAGTATGAAGCATGATAATGATGTTTTGTATCACGGTTTCACGGTAGTTCTACATGAACTTTATCAAAGATGTTCTCAGTTTACACTGTTGCATTGCAGCTATGACACAATAAAAATAATGATACATTGCAGTAGGTACATCTGTTTCTGCAGTCACATTTATAATACACATACATGCATAATATACGTGGGAGCCGTGCTCAATAATGTCCAAGAGGAGTACACAATAATATATTATTTGTTGTAGTAGTAAGGAAGTAGCAAGCAGTCTATTGTGAGTTGTGAGTTTTCTGACAATTCATCATTCCAGCACACGTGAATATTGCATATTGCACATCTCATAAATCCACATAATATTTTATCATTGTGATATTCCCAGAAGTCTAAAAGGATCTTGTGAGTTACGCAAAGTAGCGTTGGATGGGAATGTGGAAGATTTTCTAGTATTTGTATTGTAACAGTTGTAAGTTATATGCCCTTCCATGTTTCATGAAGTATGAAATATTGAAGAATATTAGTCTTGTAGGATTAATATTTAAACTGTGAAGGTGCACTGCTGATGCTGATGATATGTATATTGTACATAGGATATATAGGAATAAAGGTCTCCCATCAAAACTAACTTGGAAATATTTTCCTGGATTCTATAACACTAAAAAGTATCCACCAGTTCTTTGTTCTGCATATTTTATAAGATAACTTTAATTTTTTATAAGGAATATCATTAGTGTTTATGTAAATATTAATCAATGTTATATAATCTGCAATTTTAATTGGCACAATTAAATAAAAGGACGCATTACTGCAAATAACATTATAGATGTTATGTAAGGTGCAATAATACGTTATGTAAGGTATTAATTTCATTTCCTTTGCAACCATTACCAGACAATTTTAATTTGTAAAACTGGAATTTTCCAAACATGAGGCGACATGGATTTAATAGGAGAAGCAGCAACACAGGGGTTTTGTTTGCATATTGCAAAATCAGGGGAAGTATGTATTACCTTTCATATTTTGCACAAGGCAAGAAAAGAGTTTTGAATTGTATATTTATATGTTGCGGCTCTTTTGGATAGAGCGAAAGTATCCCATAAATAACTGAAAAGCCGAATTCAATTCTACATAAACTTTACTTCTGAGGATAGAGATGATTGTTTGTAATTTGAATTGCTCCTTGCATTAATAATGGCTTCTCTATTTTTGTTGTAGACATGCAATAAAAATGATCTTTGATGACATTGCTACTTAATATGCAATAAATACATTTCACTTTAGCTTCTGGGCTTTACGCAACAAGGGGGTGTATATAGGTATATCAAAGGGTAACAAAGTGTTATAAAGATGGGTCCATGCATGGCAACATTAGCCTTATCTATGAATGCTTCGGTCTAAAGGGAAATTAATATTTTCGTTGTATCTATTGAAAGGTCTTAAATAGCCCTCGAGTATACATATATTTCTGTATTTTCACCGTAAGAGATATTTTATGTAATTTATATGCACAGAAAGTAATAACTCTCTGTATTCTCCATTTTATCGTATGCAAAGTGTAATATTTTTAGACATAACCAATTACAGTAGGTATATTTTATCATACTTCATCCTAACACATTCTTACTCTAATTAGTTAATTACACAAGACACTCTTTCATACATGAATATTCATGCACCAATGCCAATAGAAGAATGTGCTGAATGAAAACGCTAACACAATCAGCTTACAAAGAAATTCCAAGTAGTTCATGCTTCATCCACGATGCATAGTGCTTAAAGGAAAGCAAACTGAAATCAGCAAAAGCAAATCCGGCTTTTCAATTACTGTGTCATTTCATTTGTTCGACCTGCATGACAAGCTTGGCAGATGGATACACGACTGTATAGGCTGTTTCATTGTTATAAAGCTCTTGTGATTGGGACTACTGTAAAACATTTGATATATTATTTAATTCAGAAACAATACAAAATTCAACATCAAATAATATTACGAGAAGATTTGAAATTATAATACTGAATACTAGATACATGATTCTGGGAACCGAAACCAACACCCAAGCATGATATTTAATATTCTGATGCCTGTAAATCAATGCAGACAAATAAATTGCCTTTGGCCTGAAGAACGGATGTACCTCATAGCTATAGCTGTAGTATATCAATAATGCGGAATTCCCTTTAGCATTCTTTACAAGATGCAAGAGTGTGAAGTGTGAAACTCATAGGCTAATTTACACTTTATATACTTTTTAAACTCTGCTACAATAGTCAGTAGTAGTAGTAGTAATGGAGCCAAAAGATTTAAAAAATGAGATCTTTCCCATATTTACAATGGTTTGCTTTAGCATGGCCCTGCAATAATCACATACTTGTGCCAAAAGTATGCGGAGAAAGTGTCTGCTTAACATACATTTTTAGCTAAAGTTTGCATTTTATTATCAACGAAATTCTAATCTAAATACAGATTTTGCTACTCATTGAAGACCATTCTTTGTCGTTTTAATCTTTACAATCTTTGTTTGGATCAATGATATCTTTGTATGCAGATTAGTCTGATATTAATATTATCGATTCAACGTATCTCAGGGGCGCACCCAGGTCAAATATGTGGGAGAAAGAGCACAAAATGACTTGTTTCTTAACATGTTTGAAGGGATATAATTTTATCCAGTGTATAATTCAAAATTTTGGGAGGGCTTCATGCCCTTAAGCCCCCCTAAATACGCCACGAATGTAGGTATCTCCGAATGTAATTCTGGAGTAAACTATAAAGAGTTTTTTCTAAAAGAGGTCTGCAAGCAGAATATAATATTCTCGTTTTGCTGTTGATAAAAGCAATTTAATTCACACAAAGCTAATTGAAAGTTTGAATTCAACATAAAATATATTTTACTTTTATTATGAATATTATTACTTTAATTAAATCAACTAGTGCAATGGACACGCTACGCTACATAAGAATGCTTTCACCACTTTCAGGTCATTAAAACTGGAGTAGTTTTTCCCTTGAATTTATGATCACACAAAAGGATTGTTATGCTCATTAAGTGCATTTTATAAGAGCAGTCTGCTAATTTATTTAATAAACTTTGATGCTCATTGAAGTTTAATTGCGCATACAGAAAAAACTAAAAGCTACGAGTAGGCATTCCCTCTTTATTACAGCAGAACCAGAAGCAGAATCTTGAATCTTTGATGTAACCACCCTGCAGTCGATGCAATGTCGAGAAGTTCCTTTGTGCTTTGTACTCTGGTTACGAGTTCCTGCTATTAATGTCTGTTTTGCTCTTCTCATTTTATATTATGTTAGGAAAGGTTACACTGCATTATAATATATAGTTTTTTACGTGTTTTGTTCAGCCTGGTTCTTGTTTATTAGCTGGTATTTTTACGAAGAAGTAAGAAAATTGCAGTTATTTTCGGTTGTTTAATGCGCATATCAGTCGTGCAATGTGTGTGGTATTACACTAAACTTAATTACTTTCATGTGCGCATAAGACAGCACGCCCGTCATTAATGATCATTCATTCATTCATGGTCCTTCATGATCATGACATTCATAAAATTTAATTTCATGTTTACGACATGAATAAGATGGATTTGTATATCAATATTGAGTTATCAAGAATATGTATAGCCAAGTACTAGTATTATACCCAATTACTGTGTATTTGAGTTCTCATTTATTTACCCAACCTTTTATCGTTATAATGTACATAAAACAACATAAATTGTGCTTGGGATAACCTTTGTGAAAGCAAAATGGTAAGAAATATGATAATGTGCTGTGAAAAAATAAATGGTTTTGCCTCGTAGTTTCTGTCATGTAGGTACTCTAAATATCACTACTGATTCACATAGAGTGTACTGATGTGTATTGTATTATAATAGTTACTTCTGCGTAAATTTTAGTTCAATATTTGCTAATTAACTAATAATAATTAATTGATTTATTGTAATGAAGTAATGATATATAAACAATCAATAAATACATACCTACCTATTTGCCCGTCCTGCCAAAAATAACACATACCTACACCCACGAGCCACGACTTACTGCAGCTACGTTGAAGTTGCATCAAAGATTAAAGCTGCATATTGTTTGCAGAACCTTTTGGTAAAGTTTCAAGATTATGAAACATCTAATAATTAAACGCGGATTGAGTTAATTTTTTCCTTCCACGTTTTAAATTTAATTACTTCGTTTCAAGGTTGGAATTAAAGTTCTGTTGACTGAACCCTTTAAACTACTAGAAGCAACTTTAGTTAATAAACTTCTGTCATTTGTTAAAACCATGGGTGTTTTTCATAATTTATAACAGATTTCTTTTTGTGAAACAACTAAAGGAAAGTTAGAAAGCCAAAGCCACAGTATTAATTAGTAAAGACAAAACCAATAGCGCTATGAAGAAATCATGTTTTTCTTCAAGAGAAAACCATCAACCACAACATAATAACTTAACACATCAAAGTAAATTTTCTTTAGACTGTGAACTAACCCACGCTAATGATACATTAAGCAGAACTTCTAATATTATACATCTAACATGTAGGAAGTATTAAGTACATATCCCGACAACTACTACCCGAACAAATTCTTCTACGGTGCAACTCTGAATACCCTTTTGAAATGTATAATAATATGCTTTGGTTGTGATTGTGAAAGCAATTTTCAAAGGTAATGCTTTCTTTATAGAGTAGCGGAAGCTACTTTATAAGAAGGTTACTACGTCTATACGTCGGTCCAACATTTAACACAAGACAAAAACGTATATCATGTAAATCCTTCAAACTTCCTTTGTTCATTGAGAAATATCTAATTCAAAAATGGGGCCAATCAATTGTATCCTTCGTGACCTTAGTCACAATATTGGAGAAAGTTCCAATATTGTCTTTTTTCCTGCCGATGGGCCCAAGGTCGTTTCCTTGTCTGTAATATAGGTACTAGTATGTAGCATTGGTAGGTAGTACACAATGACTGAGAGTGTGGTTAACCAATTGAATCCCGTCGCTAATTATACTTCAGGATGGGAGTCATACCTACTCCCATCCTTTGATATTCAACAGATTAGAGCGTAATATTCTGTATTTCTGATCTTAATACAGAGGCCAGTATTACCCAAACAAGTCCACCTCCCACCTGAGGGTTCCCAAGTATATATTTTCCATGTGGCTGTACCCCTATCTGGGGCAAATCTGCTTTACAGAATGAGCTGAAAACTAATTTAAAATGATTCTATCATTAATACGTACAATAATATGTGAATTTCACTCAAATCCATGGAGGGGGGGTTATGTTGATATTTCTGGCTTTACCCTTCGCTGGGGAAAAATCTGTTTTACAAATTTGGTTAACTCCCTACTCAAACTTGGTCCTCAGTGTTAGTGGAACATCATAGGTATGTGCAGGGGAACTACATCGGTAGGGTTTATTTTTCGTCATGTATATAACAGCTTTGGTTTTATACTGAAATATTTGACGCTCCTTTTTTACCCTATTTTGAAGAAGTTTATTGGGAATTCAATTGGAGTCCTTCACAACACCACAACCACACCGCACCGCAGCCACCACCTACCTTACGCTTACTTTAAAATTAATATTTACCTACATAATTTATATAGCAAAAGTGCTTTCACTTTGGTATATACTTTTTACTTTCAACTTAAAATTACAATATTATGATAATACTTTGAATAATGTGCTACAACTATCATATACTATGTTAAAAATAAAGCACGACCAAACAATCCTTAATGAATATTAATTAATTTGTCTGTAGGTGTTTTTAGCAGTCTGCAGAATATGCACTAACTTTTGTCTTTGAGTTAGTATGTAAACTTTAATTTTATTGTTACCTATATCCAAAATTTTACGGCAATTGGTATACGTGAGACCCTCGGTATACATAACAGGGATAGACCCCCTAGCCTGAAGGGCCAGGGAGGACCCAATAACTAGCCCCTAATTAAGAAACTGCCCCCTGAAGTTGAGATGCTATATAGTGAAAGTTTACTTGAAAAAAGAAAATTAATTGTGACAAAGAAGCATCAAGTAGTCAAAAAAGGCCACGAAACTTGCATATCTGAATTTTTTCTTAGGAAAAAATTAATTTTCTACCTTTGATGTAATTCTGCTGCATGTATCGTCTTAAATGTGTGCAAAAGCTGGCTACGAGATGCAATTAACTTTCGACAGGTCCCCAGGATAAAATTTTGAGAGTTCGTCTTCGAGAAAAGGCTTCAAAACATTTTCAATGTAATACTCCGAATGAATGTTAAGGTTCAAGGGCATCTGAGTCAATGGAAGTTGCCCTCGACCTGTCAATGCTTCAACATGAACAAATTTGCTATTAATCCTTTCACATTTAACTTCTATAGTACATTCAGACATTTCAAAATGTAGCAAATCCGTCTCTTGCTATTGCAGTATTAACTATTATATTGTTCCATATTAACCCCAATGTTGGGCATAAGTTTTATAACCTCTTTATGGGACACTTTCTCTTTGGAAACAACTTACACTGGCACTTCAACTTCGGAAGGCAGTTTCTTAGGATTCTTAAAACACAGAAACTTAAAATTTTAAATGTAATAGTAAAATAATCTAAACTGCTGAAAAAGAACTATTTTTATCATCTTTAGTTAACCCACAAATGTATTTAGAATGATATAACAATAACATTAATGACTAGGAATTAAAGGAGAATTTTCTCCTGATGTAGGAGAATACATGTATATTTGTATATATGAAAATATGAATATTGAATATGCAATAATGCTGTTACTTCTTATTGTTAGTATTTGGTCGCAGATTATGTCATTCTTGTTTTAGATCGGGGGAAGAATTTGAGGGGTCAGAGGTCCTCTGCGTGATCTGTGACCTCTGTATTTGACTAGAGTATGACATCAATCAGCTTTGAATTGAATTGAATGCTCTTGCGTTTTTGACCGATAATTCAATTTGCGGACAGTAGGGTTGACAGAGAAGAATGGACTTTTACTTTTAACTTTTGTGTGTAAAACTAGTTTGATTGAATTTGTATTGTTTGAATTGGGCTAAAAACCACAAACAATAGCTGGAACTGGCCACTGCACTGTACTAAACAAATAACAAAGATTTCTTTACTTTCAAACTTTTACGTTACACTGCAATAGTTTGTATTATTTATAGTGTATATAAAACACTCAATTTCTGAAATAGACAGAAAACTCTTTCAGTGTTATTTGTGGTCCATTCAGGCCACAATGTTTCTCTTTTGTATTAAGTACCTACAGTGTACTGACAAAATAAAGAAAATGTAGATGTAAAGGAAAAACTTTGCCGAATCAAAGAGAAATAAAACTGAAGATTCTCTTTCTTTCTTTTCATGTGCATAATTTTTTTATTTTGTCCATTTCGTTTAAAGAACAATGATTCATAGCTATTTTGAATAAAAATAGATATAAAAAATACTTGTTTGTTAGGCTGCTTCCATCATATCTTTCATGCATACCTTTGTGTGTAATATTGGAACATGTAGGTACACATTTTTCAGAATTCATTGGACATAAAGTATGCAGATTGTCCTTACACTGGAAACTCTTTTGATGTATCTATCATCTATTTGATGTAATTGTAATTGTGCCAAGATTGTGAAGTACATACCATAAGGATCGTCATGTAATAATTATGTAAGGTTCATTTCATTAAGCAATGGGGCACAAACTCTTCTAATCACCATTATGCCGATATCAAGAAATATTGTGGGTAATGACAGTTTAAACTTTAAAATCATGATACCATTCACCATTACCATTTTTATTGATTGTGCAATAGGGTTACATTCATGGTTTGCCATGTAAAGTATATAACGATTTACACTATACCAATCGGTTAGCATCACAAATTGTATCAAGTTGCCTTCCTCCCTGCCTCTTGAGTTGAAAAGGCCAAAAGTAGCCCGAAGGTGAAGTGGAAAGTAGATTGTTCCAACCATTCACCGCAATAGAGTCTTGGGTGAAAAAGGAGTATATAAAATATAACTCCGTTAAACATGCAGAATGCAGACCATGCAAAAGTCAACGAGACCCACATTAACTAGTTCAAAATGCTCACCCAGAGTGTGTATTTGTGTTTTCCTTTGTAGTTGGGATATACGCAACACTTTCCTTTACTGAGTGACCACAGTTAACAGGGTAATCAGAGTATAGAGCAAACGAGCTATGACTTCCCTGAAAACCACTAAGGAATCCTAAATAAGAACTGAATGTTGTGTGTTACCTGTACTTGACTCTCTTGACTATAATATGATGGAACAATGGATATGCGTCACATGGGTCACATCAATAATACAGTACTTGTTCTACATACTTTTGTTTTGAATTCTGCATTAGATGCATGCGGGAGATCATTTGTATGGTCGTATACCTTTATTTTGTCCAAATTATATTATACCTACTGCCTGTGCCTACCTACTACATAGGTATATAAATGTGATTAATCTTCGTAATTGTGGTTTTAGTTTCTAACTGCTTGTGTATATTACGAATGACAAATTCAGACCCAACGACTGGCCTTATAAATTCTTAATGTTATGGCTAGACGCAATAACGGTTAGGTGATCAATCGATTTTCGTAAACCATTTTTGTGAATATTATGTTGTTATTTGTAGAATAAGAGTACCAACCGGGCCAGGGATACCAAAAAACTTTCTTGTCAATAGTATAGGTACCTGTTATTTATAAAATATGTAATAATGTTGAATGTGCTGAAGGGTTGAAAAATTTATTCCGAACTCATAATGTAAACGAAAAAATAATTCTCTATTACATGCTATGTAAAGTGAGTATATTAATCTCCAATCTGTACAAGCGATAATTTATACTTCCACACACAATAAAAGATTTGCATTGAGTTTCTAAACTCGTTTTTAGTACCTTTTATACACAGATGTATTGAATCTGATAAGTAAATATATAATATTCATTTATTCTCAGTGTTGAAAGCATGAACCAGTTGCACTAATGCACTACGTTATAAAGTGTTTGTTTATGCTGATACAGAACAACTGTATCTCAATCTTCACGCTCTCAATGTCTCAATTCGTATGTACAAGCAATCACGTTCAGTATCACAATTTCAAGACACTCCAGGCTCCACGCTCTACAACATTAATGAAGGGCCACAAAAATATTATGACTATGACTATTATAATCATACACTGCCAATAAATTGCTTCCCCTTTCCCTAAATAAATAATTATAAATTGGTACTTTCACTTAGTATCGCCTACACAATATCAGTGTTAAACATATTATGCGTTAAGGGGTAGCGCACACCTTTTCTAGAGATGAGAACGAGCTAGGTTACAGGTCAATGTACACTAAATTGGTTTTTAGTATAACAAACTAGATGTTTTTATCTAACGTATCTGAAAGGCCAAATTTGGAATTTTTAAATTTTACTGTTCGAAATTTCAATTTTAGTCGAGTGAGGAATAACATGGTGGACGCAGTTTTTCAATTTTTATTCACAATGGAAAGGAAAAATTTCCAAAAACTCGCCTCAGTTACGCTGCAGAAGTTTATTCTCTATTTTATTATGAGGTACAATAATTGGGAGTAACACTCATGCAATTACTTAGTTCGATTTTTTCATATTTTTTGCATTTTTAATAATATAACCAAAATTAACTTTTTTTAGTATTTCAGAGAGCAAATTTCCCCTCCATAAGGCCTGGATACCGTACCTACTGCTAATGATAGTTAGGTCAACCCTTATTTTCGTGTGACACCCCATCGTTAGTAGGTACCAAACATTATGTATATGGTTTACTTACTTACAAGATAATCATGCCAAGGTGACAGGTGGAAATAGCAGAATACAATTAATAAACTAATGGAATGCCTACGTGATTCCATCATATTGCATTGCAATCTGTGCATGTACTACATTAGTCAACCGCAACCCCTTACCTATACCTATTCGAAATATTTTTACATTAAATGAGTTTCATTGCTCCCTTGCCAAAAATACCATATGAATATTATTCCATATCTTAACCACAATAACCAGTCAGTTCATTGACTTATTTAGAAACTACTAATATAAAAAATTGGAGAGGATTGGTCGATTTTAAGGTTAACATGTAGGCGGATAATGTAATTCAATTTACTCCCGGAACTCTAACATGTACAAATGCAAAGAAAACTAGATTTTCCATGTCATGGTCTGTTGAACTGAGTTTTGCCTTAGGATATTTTCGCAATCTATCCAGCAGTATTCAGTTACGAATGGATGAGTACGCATTTCTATCGATATTGTGTATGTGTGTGTTCAAAGCAAATAATAGAAGATATAATAAAATATAACTCCTTGTACTCCAAGAAGAACAAAGGCTTAGAAATCTTCAAATCCTATGTATCATCCCACAACACAAACAAAGTCGTATGAAGATAACAAACATATTGGAGTTGTTTAAAAAATGCCGTTTTTATAGTTTTGCATCCCGCGAAATTAAATTCTGGATAAGGCCTTGTATCCCAACGATCCCAGACTTTCTAATGTCTCCACAACCTTTACAACATCATTATCATTACAAATGCTTGAAATTGCTTTAGAGAAGACACCGAAAATCTTATTTTCTAATGAAAAATTCTTTGAACTCTACAAGAAAGTGCTAATGTTGGATGAATAGCAAGTTTTTTATGGTAACAACTGAGTAGTATTTATTTTTCAAATAGTATTTACAATAATAGTGTTTTTGTACACTTTGTTTCCATCGCCGATAAAAAATCAAAAACAAATAACAAAGTGGCTCTCAAAAATAAATATTACAATTATCAGCCAACATGCGTCATGTAATGATTGTAACGAATAATAATACAGATAACGTCACAATTTTTTGCCTGTACAAGTATTTTGCATCAATCTTTGAACAAAATGTTTTAAATCAATTAGTTTAATGAAATCGGGTCATTTAGTCGCTTTTACTTACTGTATTAATTAACAGAGAGTATAACATTATAGGCACTTCACATTGAAAATCCTCTAAATCTTCTGGGAACTACTGGATCGGCTTCTCCAGTCAATACTTTTCTTTGGCTTTTCTGGCGAAAAAGTGCATTCCAAAATTCGGTAAGGGTTGTAATCCTTTTCTTTGGGGCTTTGTTAAGAGACCATTTTGGATGAGACTTTAATTCTTCTCTGGAGCTAGCAACCTGCAACAGAAAATAAAGAAAATCTAAGTTCATTTCCCTTGTTTTGCTGTGACTATAAGATCTAAAATCTCAACAGAGACATTCGGTCTGTAAGAAAAATACACGCCAGTTACCAGAGACAGTTGTTAGAAATGATTTGTTTTCATGAGACTATTGCAAAGAAAGAAAATCAATTTTGTGATTTCTAGTGTACTCCCACATGGTTTCTAGAGCACAAAGCCAATAGGTACATATAATACATATAGGTGTGCACATTATACGCCTACTCTATCTAAACTTTCTTAGTCGTGTCGTGAGAAAATATTCTAGGTAAGTTAAGTAGGAAATGCTATGCAGAACCTTCCAGGTGAATTTCTCATTTATTTGCAAAATTATACTGAAGTTACTACGCATTACACAATGTAAGTTTATGTCTATCATGTTGTCACTTTCCACATGCTTCTAGTAATTATAAAGTATGTCTTTGCTAATAGCTCTCGCATTATCATTAGGAGATATCATTTGGCAGTAATGAGATCCATTACGCAATCTTGCCTGGCATGGCAGATAAGTTCCTGTAGGAAATTGTCTGCCACTGATAACACTGAAAAACATCGTTAGGTACTGCTTTAACCAAAGTATGCAGATAATGGAACTGACTGACTTTCTTTCAGTGGGTGGTATCAAAAACATATTTGACATTGACTTTTGCCTTTCGGAATAGTTTGTTTGGGTATAATCTAGCCTACATCCAAACAATCACAAACTCACAAGACATATTATTATTACATTCGCATTTGTAAAGAACGTAAATGTGGTGTACCTATATAAGTATTCTTGCATAGTGGGAGTAATACTCATCTTTGAACTCATTCCATACATATCCTGGAAACGCAATAATTCAAAAGGAATGGCAACGTAAACACCAGAACCTAAATGTGGTTGTCAAACCAGAAATTCGATCTTGACGAAAAAAATGTGCAAATAAAGATAAGATCAGTCTCACTGCTACTTTTTTGAGAGCATGACAAACCATTACGCATTACGTCGACCTTTACCACTAAATCACATGTATCTGTCAATTTCAAGAGAAAGCTGACTTTCTTTGTGTCAAGTCTTCTAAAACTATTTCTTTATAGGAATAATATAACATACTTTCAAATATTCTATTCAGATTTACATATATACCACAACACTGGCGTAGCCAGGGGGGCAAGGGAGCAACTGCCCCCTCCCGGATCTAGAAAAAATGTGTTATTTTACCAAAAAGCACCAAAAATCGCGAAATTTTTCACGCATGTATTTTATGTCATTTTGGCCCAAATTTGCTACAAAATTTCTTTTCGCGCTTCGCACAAAAATGAGCACACTATATACCTCATGTTTTGAGTTTGCCTCCTTCCCCCGAAACAAAATATTGGATACGCCTGTGTACCACAACACATTCCCGCTATTACACTATACTAGTATACTACACGTACATACCATACCCAATCATTTCTTGAGAGTTATACAGTAAGCAACCCAGTGAACATGCGATTTCTCAATAAACTCGTTGTCTTATGCATGTATTGTATTTACATAGCCAATAGCACAACATACACAGAGGATGGATATTAGTTACCCGGCACGAACAGAATATACTTACTGGAAGAAAACAAAGACTCAGCAAAATAATGCAATTCGGAATTCTTTGAATTCGAAAGACAATATTTTTCAAGTATATTGAACTACAGGTTTGGACAAATATTTAGCATTTCCAGAATTTTGTACTTGATATGCTGTACTACATAAGACAGATTTGATTTCAACAACGCAAAATGTAAAACTCTTTACAGTATAAGTAGGAAAGAAAGATAAAAGCATTGCATAGGACTGGTCTGTAAGGTAACCCAAGTCGCATAGTCGCATTGCGTTAAGAAGATAATATGCGAAACGAACGATAAAAGGAAATGCCTGTTCTCCAGTTCTGCCATTATTGTTATCTCATGAAGCATGAAGCGGTCTGGAAGCAAAGAGAGTATGAAAAATGCATTGTATGGGTAATATATATCCTTTACCGTGTTCCATTAACTCCACAACGCAACGGTTTCCAGTATTATGAACTACTAGAATAAGGGCATGTAAGAAGTGTTTTACCTCCCGGCAATGCTTCTGCCTTTATAGATAACCATTTCATACACACATTTGCTCAAGTGACACAAGATCCGGCACATGTACATGGTGGAATACAATATTAGTACATACTATATATACTACCTACTGCACAATTTTTATAAAGCTAAAGTTACGTATAACTACACAACAAAATACATACTAAACTATATCACACAATAAATAACCTTTCAATGTATAGTGTGAACTGTGAACCCAATATTATAGAAGTTTGTACGTTACTCTCTTTCCCAGTAATGTTCATGTCCATTACATTTGGAAACCGATACTCGTTGAGCTTTTATGTAAAATAGACGAATAAATTTAATTATGATGAACACACGTCTCTCAATCTCATCGTAAATCTTCATTTCTTGAAACTGACACCCAGAGGAGTGGAGTAAAATGACACGAAATGGTGATATTTAATTAGTTGCTTTTGCATTGATAAAACTCGCAGACAGAAAAAGTTTTGTGTCCAATAGAACTTAGAACAGAAATCCAGTATTTTTAAGTTTTGTTCAAAATGGCTCACTTTTCTTAAGACTTAAATTTTACTTCGGTGATATATATAATAGGCTTGATACCCATAAAATTTATATACTTACCACTTTTCATCGATTAATTCAATAATATACTGCACTATGTTTAAGGCTCCAGTAATTTTGCTATATAAATAAGTCTGTAGGTATCTGCAAATAAATGGGTTTGTGCAAAATTGAATTTATAACCTATGCAAATGTACAATAAGCCAAATATTGATTAAAGTGCCTCGTCCGTCCCCGTCTATGGAGCTATATGTACATCTCACTCACACAATTACTCAATGCATTGCATCGTAACTTCGAACAAAAGTTTTTGGAGTTTACACAAGTTAAGACATCCATCCATTTCGTTGTTACATTTTGGTGAACATACCAAATTAATTTGTATTTTCATTCAGAACTTCCTTTATGCGCTCCTATAGACATTTCGTAACATTCATGGAGTTCTCATGAGTCTGTATCGATCAATGTATCAATAGAACTAAACCATTGAGCCTTCGCTTTGAAACGTTTACCTTGTTATGTATTGGTATTTCAACGCTCCACACCCACTCCTATTAGATTGATTGCTATCTCAGTTTGTGCAGCCACAAATCTCATTGCCTTTAAAAATCTATAGACCGAAACTGAATGAAAATAAATAAATTCGCCAGAGAGTGTAGTTTGGTGGGTCATTGGTAGGTATGTTACTTTTGAAAATAATTAATACATACCTATTTTATGCTACTCTCAAAAGTAATCATTAGAGTCAAGTATTAAAACTGAAGGCAAAATGCTTCTTGCTTTCTCAATTTAAATACCTACACATTTCCTTCACTGTTGGATATCATTCATTCATTCCAATTCATTGTATGCTATAATTAAAATCACAACAGTTATTTAACCTTTTTTAATTACCTATACTGTTGTATTGTTATAGCTGGTAAAATCTATTACATCGTTATGAAATTGCGGTCAACCTTGCTAATTGCTAATTTCACACGTTTATTTTCGCATTTATAATACATTAATCAGTAAACAGAAAATTAAATGTAATTGCTGAACTAGTAGTCAGCAAGAATGGAATGAATTTCGAACAATAATGAATTCAAACCACCACATGAATGTTGTTATGCAATAAAAAGTAACAAGTGAATCAAGTGATGCACATTTGATGTAATGTCTCCTAGTACCTACTTCCGACTTTTAGAAAAGGTTAAACTTTGTTAGTTTCTTTGTGCCTTGAAAAAGAAATTAAGTTGAGGTACCTACTTTCTCTGCAAGTGCATGTGTGGTATGTAGTTCTATACTAACAATAAATATACGAGAATGTAGAACGAAACATTGCTTTGGATTCACAGCACGTGTCTCGTAACATTTTCGTGTAATAAAGTTGAAGAAAAAGGGTTTCTGTGATTACTGTGATCACATTCTAACAAAATGATATTTGTAAGACTGTAAGATCAAGTTAAATTGAGTAAAGTAGGTACATTATGTTCCTGGATCCATAACTACAAGAGTTATACCATTTCTTTTGTCTCGTCGTGTACGAAACACATAATTGAGTGCTTAAAACGCGGAGATCCTTTGAAGTTCCGTTTCAAAAGAATGCAATTTGTGAGTTTAGCCTACGCTTACAAAGCTATCATGAAATGGTGAAAGTGAATCATATGCATAATGTACAAAGCTCTTGTCGTCTGTTATTTCATTTGAATTGAAACTATTAGGTTGCTTTGAGCTTCCGTGTATGTGCATAATTCATGGTATAATCTCATTGTATTCCGAGTATAAATAACGTTGCAACTTTACATAGCTATCCTGTACTCAAACAAACTGAAATTTCAAACTCTCTGTATCTATAGTACCTATAGGTTCACAAGAAAGTTTACCAACACGTGTAGCAAGTATGAGTTTCCAAGTTCTTCTGTGAGAGTTTGCGACGTTATGCCTGAATCATCATTTTATGGTTTGAGCAGTATTTATGTAGTATCTATGTTGTATGCCATGGCTGATGGGTATGTATGACCTAGACCTTAAAACCCCTTAAACACGAAGTTACTCAAATTCCATTAGTAAAATGGGATTCATGCTCTATTCATTCCGTTTTGCTCAATAGATATAATTTGTCCACAGTACTTGTAGTCATGTATATAAAACATAGGATTGTTCTTTCCTTCCTCCTGTCGGATGTATAAGAACTCATTCTCAACGACTTCTTGGCGTTCCTCTCCCTCGTCAATCACACAAGTGATGACACTTATACTCTTCCGTCTTAGGTATACATTTATACATGTATTATATATGACTAAGGAAACATCACTGACAATAAACTTGGCAGTGTATGCCAAGAACCTTGAGTGTAGAAAGATTTCCCTTTCTCTTTGTGATGATGAGATGACGCACTAAATTGCAATTTCTCAATTCTGTACTGCAAAGGATTCACGGGAATGAATTCAACTTTCATCAACGCTGTACATAAAGTGCTCAATGCTAACTCAGTTTGTCACGAAAAAGTGTCAAAATTCTTATAACCTACTAACATTTTGTAAAGTAGTACCTATACAAAATTAGAATAATTTTTAGGTATAATACAATGTTACCACAATTCCTCTTTCTTGTGGTATAGTTATCGTGTATGCAACTTGGTATACTGTTTGTGGTTTGTGTAACACTACTTTAGTATACTTACGATAAGTGCAAAGTAGTTTCTTAGGGAAAGTAAAAAGACTTAAGAGATTTTACTTACGTTAAATTATGCAAATATTGTTATAATTCATCATATAAAAACAAAGTGCATGGAAAATGTTTTGCCGAGGATCTAATCGTTAAATACACAACCGAATAATTTACTTTGTAAGATGAGCTTTCTGTTTGCTTTCACTTAAACGAAACGGTTTTTTTCCATAGTCTTAGAGAATAGGTCTAGGTAGTCTAGTACACACTTTGAATGCTGTGAATATTTTTTACTTTGTGTTGCCGTTACCATCATTTTAACGATTACCACTGCCATTACTGCTTAAGAGCCCTATTGAATAAAGAAGTGTGTATTTTTACCACCTACAGTTTCGCTAAATGTGTCCATGTAGATATAAACACAATCCCCAACTTACTGTTATTATAGATTTCCAAAAGTTTGCAACTACGTACTAAAACTACAATTCATTGCGTACAAAATGTAAGTGGGATTTTGAATGGATTTGTATTGTTAAGAATTGCTTTGTTTACCCAGTTTTTTTTGTCAATGACAGAGTTGTCTACTTTGTACTATGTATGAACAGATTTATACAACAAACGTTTCCTACGCCACACCCACCTCCACCACCTACTATTCTCCGCCTTTAAGCTGTCCCAATGTTTACATTGGCTTAGCTCAATAATCTTTCCTCAAAACTTTTGTTTTGCTTTGTTTCATTCTATGTAGTAAGAATTAAACCTTCCTAAATTCCTAATATACAGAACAAACAGTCGTGGTATTAAATTCCATGAACAGCTAAAATATTAGGTACTCTCTCAGCATATTATTGTTAATAATATTTACATTATTCTCACAATTCTCTCGGAGAAGATTGTTATTGCCATTGTTGGGGATTTACAGCAAAAAGTTTTGATTACTTAGTATACTTACTTAACTTACTATTATTGGATGGAAGATTTTATGAAGTATAGAACTAACATTAAGTACGCCTTGGTACCTATAAAGGTTATCTTGATAAGGATTTATTTCGTGTGTTTACTTCACAGTCAATGTCATTGGTCATTGTTATTGCAATCCTTGTGCTATCTGTAGTAGCTACTAATATTGTTATAATATAGTTATCAGTTATGTTGTATCTTCCCCTTACCGTAAGTGATGGATACTAATCCTTATTACTGTAATACTTGCTATTTTCTTCCTAGAACTTCCAATATACCTGTCTCGGACAGGCATATTATTATCTTTATACAATTCATATAGTGGGAATCCGTGTACAAGGTAATGCAATTAGACCTGTCACTTCAAATCACTGTATCTAACCTTCTTCGCGTCTATTTCAATTTAGTGTTCATCTCCATAACTGTTACATTGATCGTTTCAATGTGAATTGCATTATAATACAATGTGGAGATCTTAAATAACTTTAAGCTTCCTGAAACTACGCAGTGGGTCTGGTCGATAATGTCGGTATTGTCATTTTCTATTATGTCGGGAATCCCTTGCTGATAATTTAATTTAAACTCGGAAACTATTCTGCATTTTGAAACAAAAGTAAATCTAGCTTAATCTCCTAAGGATAACTATACAAAGATTTTCACAGTGGGTGGGTAGTACACGATTATTAAATATTGCACTTAAGTACCTGCTAAATATTTACTAGTAGAATATAATGCAATATTATACTCCATTATGCTCTTTCACCACAACACAAGTTTCAAACTTGAAGACATGGAATGACTGGAAAAATGAGCAATAAAATACACAAACCTAAACCAAGATTTCTGTAAACACGTCTAATTTTGATCAAAACAAAATGCTCAACAACAACACAGTATTTCGTAAACAACTTATATAGACTAGAATGTGTGTGGCAATTTCAGAGATTAGAAAATGCTTTTTAATGTTGTCTCTGACTCTGAATTTACTGTGGAGAAAGGAATCATAGGAAAGTCTCACCTCGCCAAAAGCAATTGGAATGACAGCCGTGTGGTATGTAATTACGGAAATACAAAGCTTTCTGGCAACTAACTTTCAATTTCAATCTTTCATATTATGTGTCTGTTTCCAAAACTGAGAGTGTTCATTCTGTTCGAGTAATAGTACTTTGACAAATGTGACAGAGACATATTATGAATTATGACAAATGGAAACAAAGGAGAATGTTTACATGCAAAGGCATTTAAAATTGTTTTGCAGTCTGCATACACAAAATGCATTCGCAGAGATAATAATATCCTCTCTGCCTATATTAAGTGTATATTGTAGATATGTTTTTGTGTGTCGGTAAATCTGTTTTTAGTTGAAGGCACATTCGGATTACTAGCAAAAGCTTGTGGAAGCCATTAGTTGCAATTACAATAATGCCTCATTCATGTATACTCCATAATAATATTCACATGCTAACTTGTGAAGCTATGAAAAACAACCACTCAGTTGATTGTTGACAGAACACTTGCTTTAATTATTTTAATGTTTCATGCAATTGAAATTTAAATAAACTATAGTAAAACAGGTGTAAGCAAGTAGCTTCAGTTGAATCAGTTGTTTGAGTGTCTTGAAACACTTTTTGGGGTGTCTTGAGACACATTTTGGGTTGTCTTGTCTAGAGACACTTTGTGGGGTGTCTAGAGACACTTTTTGTGACACATTTTGGGCAATTTTTGGTCACATGTGAAAAAATTTTGACGTTTATTGGTGACCTACCCCGCGTATAGTCCATTCTCGTAAAAGTGCACAGGCAGACAAATAGACTACATAATAATAATGGTGTATTCTTTCAAGTATGTGACAGGACATGTATTTAAGATTCAGCTGTTAAAGCCGTTTACCTGTACAAATATAATATATAATATAATATAATATATATTAGTAGGTACCTTAATTAAACATATGAATACTAACACCTGTATATACCTACTCTAATAGAGATGCACCTGTTGTATCCGCTTCAATGACAAGTGAATCCACAAAATCTACGTGATTCAATGTTCCTCCTTTACATAGGATGATTTATGGAAAGAATAGGACAGAAATCAGATTGAAAGTATCAAAAATTTGTAAAGCAACCTTGAAGAATAAATCAAAATTGAATATTCAGTATTATGGGACATGTCATTTGCCTCTCTAGTGTCTCTAGGCATTATGTAACAACCTACACCACTGTAAAACACGTACCTTCTTCCGAATAAAAGTAGGATGAAAATATACATAC
>JAQFYB010002836.1:0-22259 GCA_034694085.1 Pogonognathellus longicornis | reverse complement strand
TCAATTCTATTTTGGACCCCTTTTTAAATTTTCCGCACAAATGACGTCAAACCCCGCCTCAACAACATGCCCTATAATGTTCCAAAGCAGAAAATGAAAATTCCAAAAGAATTCGTTGGTAAACCTAAACCTACTCATTTGAGTTTATCCACTCAGACAAGTGTCTATGTCTATACAGACTATACCAACAGACGGTCCTATATTATATCCACACTAATAATGATATCAGAAATTAATTCCGAATTGGTTGATGTGTGTTTAGCTATACCTAGCTATAATACAGATGAAACGATATCTCTATATTTACATAGATACAATAGATAGGTACAATGTAGGTTAGGTTGTATAATATAAAATTTGTATGTAATTGAAACAAGTGAAAGCTACAATGTGCTTTGACGTTCCGTGCGTCAACTTCAATCTCTACAACAATTAGATATCCCTTAAACTCCGCTTTCTGTCACTCACAGTCGCTTGTCCTAGTTGGCTTAACAAATCTGACTATTTCTATCCCTTACTCACAAACTCACGCAAAGACAAAGGTGAATAATATGATTGTACCAATGCCCTAGACATATGGCTATTGCTATGAGTTAGCTGTTATAATATATGCTAAGGCAAATATGATTTTCTGGGTGAATAAAATTGAAGTCTATTTTCCAATAAAATTCGAGCTTCAATTTTATTTACGCTGAAATTCATATTTGTTATACCTTTTATATGGAGGTATCATTTGTATTCTTTTAAGGCTGTATTGAGAGGGGAGACAATGTCATTTGCCCCCTCCCCTCCCCGAATTATCAAAATTATTGTGATAATAAGCCATTTTGTACCGCATTTTGGGATTTTGTCCCTTCCGAAAGTGAATCGTAGATACGGCTATGCATTTTTTAGTCTTTGCTGTAATTTCTCGTGTGTGTGTGTGAAGGGAAGATAATAATTGTAAAAGGAAAAGCAAGAAAGAAATTGAAGGACAATGGAAAACGGTATTCGTATTAGTTAGAAGCAATTTATAGACTATAAAACATGAGAAATGTATAGTAGAAGAAAGTGAAACGCAAAAGAATATTTTAAGTGTAGCTTGCTAATGGCTTTTGACTTTAGAGCTGGCTGTGTATACAAAGTTTGTTAGTATTCTTAAGTGAAGGTAAAGGGCCATGTAGGGTTCAGTTCAACATATTAAATTGGAACTTACTCTCTTCTCGTGTTATTGAGTTTTAGTTCATTCAGTCACTAGTTCATACTTTGTCTCATTACAAACTCCAATTCCAATCTCCAGCACAAGTTACAATACCAAAGTTTTAGCACACTACTGTAGTAATAAATCGAGTTAGCAAGATACTATAAAATATATATAAGCAGTAGATACAAGTTACACAAGGTACTTTATGTTCTGGTTAAAAAAAATCATAAAAAATATATTTCTTCTACCCCAACTACAAGCTATTAAAACAGACAGAAATAGTTTTTCTATTCGTTTTTCGTGGCATGGTTTTTGATCAGGAGGATACAATCGTTACAATAAAACTCACTGAACCACACTCCCATACGAAAAGAAATAAGTGTCTCAACTTGACTTTTCCTTTGTTGTAGCAAGTTCTGATTAATTCCTTTTCACTCTCAATTCTAGGCACACAAGAATAAGAATATACAAAAACATTTCAAATAATTTGAAATGATGATATATTATTGGCAAATTCGTACTTTTATATACCTACGACCTACCTACTTCATTTACAAATATTTTTATGCTAAATTACTGTAAGTTCTTAATGATACAGAAACACGCATACATAGTAGGTATACATACAAGACCTACATACATACATTCCATACCTATATTGTACCTACTGTTTGTAAGAAATGCAAACAATTGATCCATCTGAACAATTCTAGTTCTTCTGGGTTTGATTTGTCTCTCTTTTCAGTTGTACTACATAGTATTTAGGTATTCAGTTAGAAACAGTTTCACTATACAGTAATATATGTATACGTATATGTAAATATATTTAGGTATATAATGTAGTTGTACATATTACATGTATCTACCTAACTCAACCAGCAGCATTACTGGCAAAAACACGGATATGATGAAACCTACTTACAGGTAAGTTTACTATATAACGTACATATAAATGTTACATAATACTTACAAGATTTACGTCTCTAGCTTCAAACAGGATACGAAAAATCCTTTTATAAACTTTTTTCAAAAACACACAAACAATACTAAAATATTTACATTTGCTAATGGTTTCCTACAATTATTTATATACATACACACTCTACAATACCGATACATATACGCCTTCTTTGAAGTATAAAAAACCGAAACTACTTACCTAAGTGAGCAAATAATTTACATACATAACATGGGTATAACAGATATTATAATAATTCTTAAGACTTAGGCCAGCTTAGCTTAAGATAAGCTAAGCTAAGATAAGCTTAAGATAAATAAACCTTAAGAACTGAAAGATGAATAACATTGTTTTAAATCAACATCGTCCAATTCGTATTGAATTGCATGCAACAATGTGCTGTGATAATCGTTGAATACTAATATTACATACAACTTGCAGTAACTTAATATAGGGTCAACAAGAATAAATTTTATAAAAATTTCATCATAATGTTTTTGTTAGTAGTACAAGTTGTATGTATGTCACGATTACGGTCTTAAAGGTCTAAGGTCTAATCACTAAGGGAGCGTCCATAAAGGATGTCCGCTACAAGAGGGTGGGTGGGGTATGGCGAAAACGGACAACTGTGGACATGGGTGGGGGGTGGGGGTCAGGAAAATAGGATGTCCGCTTTCAATTTTTATAATTTTTTGTTTTAAGCAAACACTGAAAACATATTCATTAAAATATCTCAAATATCCACATATCCACCTTAAAATAAACGTTCCTTGAACCTTAAACGTTTCAAAGCAAATCCACTTCTCATTTAATTTAAATATTGTAAAGGTTTTTCAGACCCGGTATTTGATATTTTTGCGGTTCCGCTTTCCAAGCAGCCAGGATTTGTTTTACAATTTAATTACATGCACAGAAAATAGGAAAATATAATTCCTGAAATCTTTTTCTCATTCACTGGCGTATCAGGGGTGCAATTCCCACCCCCCCGGAAATCCGGAAGAAAATCGCAAAATTTTCCACGCTAAGTGCAAATTGTATGTATTACATGTTATGTAAAAATATGGTCATGTTGTTTATGCATTTGTTATGTATAAACTATGGTCTCATTCATCACATCAGTCATTTTAACCATAGTATATATTAAAATTTTGAATAAAAATGGAACCTCCTAACAAACGAAATCGAAGAAAATAAACAATTTTAACATTTTAAACTGTCTATTTTTGATAATACGCTTGACTATTATCTTTGTCATATTTTCAATCAAACTTTTTTGTATTTTCAATATTTTTTTAAAGTGAACGTTTCTAATAAAAAAAATGTAGAATGTGAATAAACTGAGTTAGGTATGTATTGTAATATATTGCTTCTGGAGGATGTCCGAAGGGGGGTGGGGGTATGGAAAATCGGACAAAAGCGGACATGGGGGTGGTGGGGGTCTAAAAACAGCCAAAATTAGCGGACATCCTTTATGGACGGTCCCTAATAATACGATTTACGTCTCCAGCTTCAAAAAGGGTATGAAAAACTATGAAGATCCTTTTACAAAGTTTTTTCACAAACACAAATAATACGAATAATAATATTTACGTTGTTTTATGTTTTGTTGACTGAACAAGGAACAAAAATATAGAAGTAGCAAGTATGTATACAAATTCATACAAAGATGTATTGTAACGAGGCTACGTTTTAAAAAGAAATGCAAACCTAAATACAAATATTAAGGCCAAAGGGTTGAAGATACAAAAATCGCTGTACTCGGTATTCAAGAAGAAAAGCAAAAGCAACGAGAGAAATAATCTAAAAGAATTTAGACGTTCAGTCAGTTGAGTTTTATTCTGTGTCTCTGTTTCGTTTTATCTCGGATTTCAAAGAAAAGACTAAATATAAAGAAAACTATAGAATTGCGTAGATTGAGAGTTTTCATTGAAGACATGCAAGTATTCATGTTGAGTCAAAGTACAAGAACTTGACGTGTGTGTGTTTCATTTCAACTGCATGCACATACCACCCATATATATAGTTAGTACACAGTCTGTACAGAATACTATTGTATAAAAATGTGGTGGAGCAGGTACTAGTTCTAGTATTTTAAGGTGAAACAAAGATTCTACTATAGACCAAGTCGAGCGTAGAATGAAGCATTTCTTTGAATTTCTGTTTCTCTTGTTGCTTATATGCTGGTTGTCTGTCAAGTTGGTTGGAGTTGAGTTGGATGCATGTAGTTCTTTTAGTTTTATGAAGTAGTAGCTCTCTAGTATATGGAAGTAGAAGTCTAAAGTCTTGTTGGAGTTGTATGCATGTATATAAGTACTATAAAATGCTACTACGTGGTTTGGTTTAAGCTGGTAACGAAAAAAGTATTTTTTTACCCGATACTTGTTTTTATGCAGTCGTGTGGATGTTCTGTTGGGTTTGGTTTGGCGTGGTGATGGTAAAGATTGTAATGGGAGTGAGTGGAGCGGGTTGAGAAGGAAATGCAGTCAGTGTACTGTAAAAGTATTGAAGCAAGTCGACAAGGAAGATGTATTTGAAGAATAACTATACGAGTTTCTCTCGAGAACTTCCCATCTCTCACTCATCCATCTACCTAGCTTCTTCAAATTATACAGCACCACGAACACTATTTTTATTTCACTCCCCATATTCCCATCCGTCCGTCCCATTACGTTTTTAGTTGTGTACATTATTGACAGTACAAATCTATTTTTCATATAAATACCTACCTTTTACTATTGCCTATATGCATCATTTTTTTGTAATGTACTTGTAGTTTGTAGGTATTCATCTTTGTACCTACTATTTGTAGCTTGTACTATGACAAGACGTACTTATACTATATAGTACTTGCATATACACTTTTATAAGTACGAAAGTACCTTAGTTACATGTAAGTAGGTATACTCTAGTATGCGTACATATTTGACATACATATTAGACACTTTAGACGCTTCAACAACAGAAAAATGATATTTTATGCACTACCTACTAACTTTCTGCTCTTATTGTACTACAAGTATTGACATGGCGGATATTTTATCCAAAAAAATCTAGGAAAACATATATTGGTACATCAGAGCAATTTCTTGTAATATTTTATTTCTGCAGTATATTCCTATTTCCTATCTGTATATATTTTTCATGTTTAGGTACATTAATTATATAGTGAATTTGGTACGTTGTAAGTGTTCCCAGTAAAATATCTGTTGTACTATTTAGAAACGAGGGAAATCCTTGAAATCTGGAAAACGATTTCTACCATAGTATCAAGTGGTATAATAATAATGCTTCATTTCATTGCTATTTTTCACAGTGAAATTGATGGTATGTATGATGGTTGAACGGGAATTTACAGAATGTGTTCTGGTATAAAACTGGATTTACTGCATAAAACAAGTAGAGCCAGCAATATAATACAGCTTTGTATTTTTGCCTTATATTTTGCAATGCCCCACACAGTATGTATTAAAGAAATACGTACGTACAGTAATGATAAATTTGATACATGCATTATACACACTGTATTATTATTGAGTTGTTTAAGAGCACACTTTCAGAACTTGGGAGGTTGAAGCTTCAATGAATGTGTATTATATTGTAACAATGAAAGTAGGTACCTATTAACATTCGTATATTTTAGGTGCAATTTGGAAGGAGAAAGTTAATGAGCGAAAGTCATTTAATGAACGCTTGACTTATGCACTATTATTACTTTGCTTTGCATTGCCAAGTGATTGCCCTGTCATTGTCGCGTGTGGGTGTATATAGTATTCTCCCCTGTGGCTTGTTCTCTAATAACAAGAGTAACTTTATTGCATTAATAAAACCTACACGAGCTTTGCACCCAGATTGTGTTTAGAGTCGAAACTTGGAAAGTTTCAGTATCATTGCAAGACAAAACTTTACAGTTTATTAAACTCGTTACAGTTTCTCGTTTTGTTCTCCTAATGAAACTGCTTTACCATCGGTTTTAACATCTAGGAGTAATTGTAATATAAAAGACAGTCGGTTTAAAATTATATTCTTAGAAATTCTATTTCTCGTCAATTAACTGTAGATCCGCTGCTCCCACGTGCTCCATTATCCACTAGTACATATTTAGTATTTATATTACCTAATAGATAATTAGTTAATTTAAGGTAACAGAGTGCAAAAATATATTTTGTGATTTCTTCATAAAAATATTATTTTATTATGCATTAGAGTTATAAGGTGTGTGTACAATTGGGTACTTACTTATGCATTATCATTATCAGTTTTTGTTGTATTAACAACATTTACCAAACCTCTAATTTTTTTACAACCCGATAGCAAACAAAGAATGCACCGTGTATTAAACTCGCGTCTTCGACTATACACACAAACATGCATTGTGACTGCATACAAGTATAATATTGTGAGTGAAAGTGTTACAGTTTTTCCTTACTTCTGCACTTTAAAGTGTTGCTTAATTGCTTGCTTTATTTTGGTTGCTTCCCTCACTTGATTCCACGGAGTTCGCTTTTATTCGTTGCAACAACACATATGAAATTCTGTGACGTAGTTATTGAAGAAAGGCTAAGCAAACTTTTGTCAATGCATTTATATTTAGTTCCAGTATGTTTTCCTCCAATTTTTCGTAGCATCTTAGCATTTGTTTTGTGTTGCTGAATTGTTTTAATCATTTACTCACAATTACAGATAATTGCTGAATATGTCCATATTATTGACTTTGAGACTATAATTGTGACCAGTCTAATACTTTATTTGATCGACTCATCCATCCATTATGTAGAGGGAGAAGAAAAGTGCTGGTACGATATAAACTAAATATACTCGAAAATAGACCTTTACACGCAATGCATGTATGTGGGTAAAAACAAATACAAACTTTTGCACTGCACAACACATATATACGATACGATCATACGACATTGTATCGATTTATATACCTAGGTACATACAAATATTTGTGGTATATTTATATCTTACAAGGCTGTATTGAGGGGGGAAAAGGGAGCAATTGCCCGCCCCAAAATCCCAAAAAGGGGTTGTTTCACCAAAAAATTGCAAAAAATCGCGAAATTTTTAACGCGTTATGGCGAATTTTATGCATTTTAGTCTGATATCTGCTTAAAATTGCTCAAATTTTTCGTGCTACGCACGACAATAGACACTTTTGTATACTTTGTTGGTGTTTTGACACTCCGGAAATGGAATCCTAAATACGGCTTTGATAACATATTTGTATATAGTATATATCTCGCTTTTCTTTTTGTGCTTAGCAGTTTTTCCAGCAGCATGACTCTTCTCAACTGAGACTGCCTTGTTTCATTTTTCATATCTGTCTCATGCAGTTTTACAACCCAGTAAATAAACAGCATCAGCTTGAAACTATTAAAATAGTGCAAACCAAAAAAGTAAAATTTTTATGTAGATCGCTATGTATACAAGGAGTTGTATTATACAGATAGATAATAATACAACATTTTATTTCTTTCCTTCGTGTTTTACAACAACCATTTGGTTTGCCACTGTTCCATATCATATCCCATAAATATTAAACTTTTCTTTTGGAATTCACGCAATGCGGGCTATATCATTCATGAGGAAACCACAACACAAACATAACAAAGTTTTAGCAAACAAATATGTTTTATCTCTTCGAATGTGTTAGAAAAACAAATGAAATGTTCGCTTTTCTTACACATAATACTGTTTTTCAAGAAAGCAATGTACATTTTCATCAAGATGCTCTAACCACTTTTTACTACTCCATGTGTTCAGAACACAACCTTTGTTTTAAATGGAATTCATTAAAGTTTGGCAAAAATAACATCAAAGGGTAAACATACATACCTACACCCAGGAACTTACTGAACTAATTTAACTCACCTAACAACACATACTACATAACAATTTTTATATTCGAGAATTCCTTACACTATATACAGTAGGTACTAGTAAAGACATATTTTTATTTAAAAAATTAAGATTTTTGATTCTATGTTTTTCGTAGTCCTATCCTTATCAAGGGGAATTTTAATTGCTTAATGCCAATGTTGATACATGCTACCGTCATCATTACTTGCATACTTCAATTTTATAAACCAACTTAGGTATAACCGTATAATAATGGATACCATGAAATAATATGCGTAGAAGATATTGTGACCGTCTGTTCGTTCATATCGAGTCTTAAATTAAAGTCTTTAAAGGCAGAAATGTATTAATACAAATATTTAAATACTAAAAAATTGATAATAAAAATAATGCTATGGAATATTATAACTAACATAGGATTTAGTAGATTTTATCGAGCAATATGATTACCGATTTTGTTTGAAGAGATTGTATATGAATTTGTATTGTTTGTTTAACGCAGATTATGCAATAAATTAAGTATATAAGCTGTGTAGTCTTGGTCTAACTTGCATTGTGATTGTATACAAGAATAAGATTGTCAGTGAAAGTGAACAGATACGTTTTCCCTTACTTCTGCACTTTAAAGTGTTGCTTTCTTGCTTGCTTTATTATGGTTGCTTCCCTCACTTGATTCCATGGAGTTCGCTTTCATTCGTTGCAGCAACATATGAGAACTTCTGTGACGTAGTTATTGAAGAAAGGTTAAGCAAACTTTTGTCAATGCATTTATATTGACGTAGTAGATTTCAATGAATATAAATATACTTATCTACTTTATTACATCTTTACTTAGAGTCACATGGCAGAAACATGATGAGAAAGTGAACCCATGAACAGTAAAAGGGTTTCGTACGACAACAGAATTTTAAAGATCAAATCAGAATCAATTTACAGCTTGATCTGCTTCCTCTGACGCAGAAGATTACAAACTTACTTTGACATTACAAATGTCAAAGGGTATTTGTAATGTATGTATAGACATATAGACTTACAACACGGGCTGTATAATTCAAACTTCATTGGATACACTAAGTTCAACATTCTACAAATTATAGGTATTGATATTATTGATGTAATTAGGTTTGCTTTGACAGTGACAGTTCATTAGAGTAATTTAGTTATGCCTAATTATAAGGAGATTGTTTTCTAAGTGGGGTTTGGTGTGTGATGGTAGCATCCAGAAAGGAAATGATGCTTTTCTATTTCTGGCCAAAGAGCTTCCTTGGAATTGTGCCCTGAACTTGTATATAAATGCAAATCAATGCTCTTTGAATCTCCGGGGACGTTTTTGTAGTTTAGTTACCTAAGTAAATATTAAATGTAGTGTATGGAAGTTATACCTACGTATAGAAACCTAATACCAATATATTTTTTAATGCTGCATGATTTACTGCACGTTGTGCGGTTTCACAGGTCTTTTTTGATGTTGATACTCTATATTTAATTTAAGTTAATTTTTATCAAACCAAATTATACTATACACGTTTGAACAATAATTGGCAATGGTTAGCTAAATCACAGAACACATAAAAGGGTAGTGTACACATTTATAAACCAAATTCAGATTGTACAAGGCAAATACTATGCATGACAGCATTTAAATATGCATGTACATATATCCAGGTATACGTATACTGTGTATATATTAGGCTGGATGAATGAACGAGATTGATTTTAGATTTTCTAAAGTATAGAGTTTAGAATCATAATTGGCATACTGAGTCTCTATTCTAAACACAAACACGTGGTATTAGGATTTAGGCTACCTTCATTCATAACAGACACCTACAAAAATTACACATGGATAATTAAAATTAAAAGGGTGTAAAAAACAATAGGTACAAGATATCCACTGGGAAATGAAATGCTGATACCATTTCAGAACCTAAATCCGTTTGGATTAAAGTTGATACCAATGTGGCTATGACGACCTGTAGAGAAGGGATATTTATCCCAGAGGACTTTTTCTGTTGTTGGATTCCCCTAAATGTCATTCGGTGTATAGTGACTATGCGCTTCTCAACATACATATCTATACTCCTATACTATAGTGGAAACCAAGAAATCTCCGATTAGTGCGTCACTAATAGCTTAAACACACTGACTACGTTAGAAACTACATTGGTTATGTCTATAGACCGTTTTGTTGGACGAAAGCACTTCATTCTTGCAAACATACTACGCTCGAGTAGTCAAATAAAGTGGATCAGAGGCTTCAGAGGATTAGATTGGATTCCATGTCCGTCTACCTGTAGGCTCTCGTGATGTCTTCTTCACGGAAACTGTTGCGCAAATTTATCCGTCGGGGTTTACAGCGTAGAAGGAAAAGACAATGCTGCATTATCCTTTACGTGATTGAAGCTACGAGCTTACAGCAACATTACACCAATAGCTTGGAATGCCGAATGAATCTCCATTGAATATTCAACTCAACTGCATTTAGCCTATATATTATAAAACAGTAAGGAAAATGTATTTATAGGTATAAGTGTATAAAGACTTGTAGAGTGTATGCAGTGAAGAAATTCTTTGATATTGTGTGTAAATGCATGGAATTTACAGGATCGTTTAAATTAAATTCAAATTAACTACAATATTTTAAACGTATTGCATGAATATTGAAATCTGTTCACATAATATGACAAGGCTATGAATACAAATAATTGTTTAAGTTAGTTTTATCAGTGTGCAAAAATATTGGTCCAAATTATTTGGTAATTAGATTAGTACAGTACCGTATACCTACGTAAGTATTTCTACTCATGCTAGAACTGAACCACTTGAAATAATACAACACATAATATTGATATTCATTCTGTTTCAGTAGTTCTAGCTCATACTATACATGGAGTTCGTGCTAAAAATAAATTCACGAATATACTATGCCATTTATAAAGCTTAATTCCACTGTCACTGTGTAGTATAACCCACCCTTATCAAAAAAAATTTATAACTCTGCTCTACAGGTAAGTCGGAGTTCGGAGTATTTGTTATTACACAATGTTCAAAGCACAAGAATGACAAAAAATAGTTCTGCGTATTATTACATAAATGTTCAAAGCACAAAAACGACAAAAAAAATCTGCGTTTTATCGGTAAGCTTTATAGAAAATAGTTTCAATAAATTACCTACCTAACGTGGGTGTATATAGTTGTTCCTGCTAACAGCATAAAGTTAAGCTGCTTTTAACTTTCCAACTTTACAACTTTAGAGACTTTGATTTTCTCTTGTTGCTTTATAGAATTGTTGTGGCACATGAAAGTTAAGTAATGCTATAGATATGCAAGTAGTAGTAGTGCTAGTGTAAAAATGGTATACGTATGTTTGGTATTTAAACACATAACAATTTCTGTTTCTAGTTTACAACAGTAATTGAAAATGAGTCTCTTGTGGGCGGTTGGGAAGGAAATGAAGGAAGTAACAATAATACTTTGTTTTTCTTTACCCTTTTCGGATCTGTCAAATATGGTTCGACAGGTGGGAATCAAGGCAAGACAAGTAGAAGAGGCGGTTACTCTTTAGCCAACCTACTTTAGCTATGTATACATATATGTAAGTCTATGTATTTGCTAGAAAGAAATCATTAGTGGAAACTAGGGACAAATTTGCAGGTTCACTGCACTGTACAGGTAGAATCTCTCTTCTTTTCTTCAACGAAAGAAAGCACCAGAAAAGTTATGCAATTTGCAACGTTATTATGGAATATGTAGACCTAGTTACATGTTTATTTTGTCTAAATAGTATAAACGTAATAGAATTTCTAATACATCTGAGTTTTTTGAAAAGAGCGAGTCATTTTTTGTATACTAATAAGATTACAGTAGTTTGATACTTGTTACAAGGACGATTGTATCTTGTGATGTTGGGAAATACTCATTATTCAGCCATTCACGTCGTTAAAGGGTAAATCCCTGTTTTTAAGGGTTTTATGTGGGAGGAACTTACCCAAGCGTCATATAACCAAGAAGCAAACTAACAACTACTTGATTTCTGCTAGGTCTAAAGTAATAGTATACACCTATACCTATACAATATTATACACCAAATTCGTCTACATAATACATTCACACATATTGCCCTGCCATATTTATAGAATCTTTATTATTATAGGGGAATAGAATGACAATTTATTTAGTTAACAAGAGCGTTTTTATCTCATGTCAATTTGATCCTTTCTGAAATTTGGGGTATGCGGTATGCTGTGTGTTAAAGCGTTTTTGTAGGTAGGGGGAATTGTTTCTTCAATAATTAAAATTGACAATAAATCCATAGGATGTAATAGGTACGTATTATTATGAGACGCTCACACACAAACACAAAGCAATCTCATATGATATGACGAATATTATTACAATATGAACTAACTTTCTCTGTATATTCATTACTTCGCCTAACATATGACGACATAACATCTCTGAACACAAAATGACTGCATACATAACATGAATTCCGCCCACGCGTCTGTTATACTAATAATTCTTGCATGTCTGCAGTCTATACACAAATAATCCTATTTTCTCATTTCTAGTAATTAGTCTAGGTAGGTAATTAATTATTCTCTAAAATTAATATGTATTACACAATACCGTAATAGCCTCAGACAATAATATTCTTTGTGTCTACATGGTAAATTACAGATAGTTAAATATTTGGGCAAAATTGCCTTTGAAAATACCTAGCCAGCCATTTTTTGACATGAGACAGCTTTCCTCCAGAAAGTCATCTCGTGGATTCATGTGTTCTAAACAAAGTGTAAATAATAGAGAAAATATGATGTCGAATCTGTGTGTGGAAAATAGTAATTTGTGTACATTCTTTCAAATTATTGTTATTTGTGTTATTGGAGAGCTTCCATTTGTATTGTTCTCTGTCGTTCTCCTCATTACAACTGTACAACCGCAAACTTTCAGTATTCATTGTACATAATATGAATGCTGAAAGTTTGCGGTTTGTTGTACTTATTTCAACTATTTCAAGTTCCACCTGTAAAAGAAATTCGACCCTTTGCTAATTGCAAATGACATGTACCTATCCAACTTCAGAACTCACTCAGACTTGTTTTGTTCCCTGCTTTTATTTGTAGCAAACACGTTGCTGCTTTATAGACTTTTCTTTTTAATTGTCCTTTTCTGCTTTGTATTATCAACTCCTTCGTCACTTTTCGCTCTTTGTTTTTAATACAATGCATACTAATATCAGTATTTCTCCAACTACTAAAATACTTTTACATGCAACAACTACCACAAATGACAAAACGTGAGAACAAAACCCGTTTCAAGAAAGAATAGTAAAAATACATCTTTCTTTTTAGTGTAAATCGAATATACATGAGGAAAATGATAGCAAATTGTTGTTCATATCATTAAATATATTCAACTGAATCATCAAAAGCAAAAGTACCCATCTCGTCTATAAATACATAAATCCAAGATATCGTGACGTTTGTTTTTCCTAATACAGCTTCATTATTTTACGCACACGTACCTCTATCTATGTAGGCAGAAACCTCGTCTGTAAATACATACCTAAATCCAAGATTTCGTGACATTTGTTTAAACACACGTATCTGTATGTAGAAACTAAATAAGGAATTTAACAAGGATAATGAACTGTTGCCAATGTCAAAATAATGACAATGCCAATGACGTAAAAAGAAGCTACACCCACTACCGCTATATATACCAGACATAATTGTCATTTGCACTAATGACTAAATTATTTTCTTATATTGAACACAAGTTCTACTACATGTATAAAATTCTACTAGGTACCTATACTAATTTTCACATAAATGAGAGAAAGTCTGATATATTCATCAAGTGTGTCTACGATGCATCATGCATAGATACATTATTATAAGATGTACATAACCAACAATTTATAATACATTATATTATGGTTATACTTGTTACTTGTTACTCTGCTTGTTAGGTAGATCAAATCAACTTAATGCACCTTGTGCTTCCAAAGTTTGCATTAAAGAATGTGAGGCAGCTTTGTGTGGATATTTATGTCGCAGAGTGATATGCCTGTAGCATTTGTGTACACTTTGTTTCATCATCTCCTCACTTTCACTTAAGAGCTTATAATACAATCAGCTTCTCTCATCTTCTGATGAACTTGTCTTTGTCACACGCGCTCTGTACACACAACACACCAACTCATTTCGTCGCATGTCATCTCAGGAGTCTGTAGTGCCAACTACAGCTTGTATATACAAATACTTAATGAAATCATAATACAAAGTCTTCAACGTGATAGAATATTCATGTCTATATTATATAACTATTAACTATTAATACAGAATTTACGTACCACTGGCGTAGCCAGGCGGGGGGAGGCCAAATCCGGAAAAAATAGGTGTTTTTGAAACTTTTTCGCACTACGCGCGAATTTTATGTATTTTATGTTCATTTTAAATGAGCATATATATACCTCGTTTTGAGTTTGTCCCCCGGAACCAAATTCTGGCTACGCCCCTGATATGTACCTAACTGTCTATTGTGTAATCTCCCATATACTATAAATAATCCATAATATGGAAATACATATCTAGACGCACACAGGAAATGAAAATAAACACATCAAATTCATATTTATAATGGAAATGTATATTTGTAATACAAATACCTAAAATATTATGTATAGACCAAAGACATTTTCTTTGAGGGCTATACAGGTACCTTAGTACAGTACATGTTACTAGTATTTGTGTGGTTATGTGTTCCATAGGAATTACTATTCTGTCTGATTATGTCTTGTGACACGTGAACTCATGCAAGTCACAGAAACGCTAACAGAGATTTGTTGGCAACGCATCGTCTCAAAGCTGAAATCAAGAAAGCCTCCGGTAAATGTTGGAGGAATGAATCAACTGAAACCATAAGTCCACAACTGTGATTAATCCTCGTTTTCTATCAAGTAGGTATATATTTCTCATTTCCGGATGTCTCTGAGAATGAAGAAATCTAAGGACTAGGGACTAGGCAGTGTGTATCGTAGTGTGCAGTATTATAGGAATTCTTAACATGAACGTGTAATTAGTAAAATTAAATATCTCTCCAGAATTGTCTACAAGGTAAGTCCATTCTGAGAGATTTTGTAAGTGGTAAGGACTATTATGAACTTGGTATTTATATTAGGTAGCTAGGTTTGCATATTTTCTGCAATATGGCACAAAGTACACGTTGTGTGACACTATCTGTATATAAAGGTTGCAACGATGAAATAGAACGAGGTAATCGCAAATCAATTACCTAACTCGTTAACATCACCACTATACACTTCTGAACTTCATTTTCCTACGATTCTACTACTTGAAAGTAAGAGGAGTTTACATTTTAATGATTTGAGAGGGCGAGATCTGATTATATTTCTTCCATGGGATGTGTTCTACCCTACCATAGTTTTGCTTGTGTCTCTACTTTACTTGACTTGCGGAGGATATTTTATTGATTATTCATGACAAGGCAGAGATATTGCCGACAAAGCAATCTGTGCATACTGACTGACTAATGCACTTCAAGTCAAGATGAATTTCCCTTCACAGCTCTTCTTCCATAGTCGTATCTAGGATTCCATTTCGGGATGAACAAAATCTCAATATTAGATTGGAAATGAACAATTGCGCGTCATAAATTTTGTAGAGAGAAAAACTTTGCTAATTTGAGGCAATCTTTCAATCTTTTTCAAAAAGAAGAACCTCCTAATTTTTAAGGTAAGATATGAGATACAGAGATGGATACTCCCCCAAATAAAACTCGCTTTATTTAGGGAAGGGTGAATTGACCCCTCCCTCAATACAACCTTGTATACTTTAATCTTTTGGATGCAGATAATTTAAGGCTATAAGACACTTAAGACTTCTAAACTCTGTGCTTTGATGTGTATACTAAAGTATATATTAGTTTTTATAAAAGTTCTTCGTTGGTATTTAGTGTTATAGACGGAGTAATTTTTAATTAATGAACAATCTCGCTTTTCCAAACCTTTGTGTGAAGTTTGATGTAAAATACTTTTAAGTTCATAAAAACATAGTATACTCTAAACTTATATGTGCGATATATTTTATGGCCCATTAAAATGTAGGTCTGCTAAGTATATTATTGTTTTTAACACGGATCTATGAATAGTTGATGTAGGTAGTAGGTACTTCTATATATGGATTCACGATTCCTGAAATTTTTTGAAGTAATATAGCAGGGTAGTAAGCAAGCAATCATATACGAATAATACTTTTAAGTTACGCTAAGGTGGGTCTCTGAATTCCTGTCACAAATGAAGTAAGTAGGAACCAACCTTACTTACCTACCAAGGCACTCATGTCTCATGTGTACAAAAGAACAGGACGCATTTGAGCAAACCATAACGATAAATGTTCATGACAGGTTTGACTCTCTGAGAGTACACTGTACACTGGCATTGAAAAGTACAGTAATTGAAAATGACATGAAAGTACCTACTTAAAATAAACCCAAAAAGCTCACATGTGCACAGAATTTATAATTCCAGCCTATACAAACATCTAAAAAGAGAAAAGTTCCTTTACTTTTAGAAATGCAACTACGCACACACTCAACAAAAATTGTAAAAAAACTACAGCGTTGCGTTACAGATGGAATTTAATGACAAGCACATTTGCCCTACTATGTTATTAATAAACAAGTATTTCCTGGAAACACTTCGTATATAAAAGATCCGGACTAAATTATGTAAACCCTAGAAATGATTATCATCATAGCAGAATTCAATGTAGCCATAACAAGTTCACATGTATGACGTATGTCTGTAAGTATCTACAAATGTAATACGAAAACCTTAAAACAAGTAACATTGACTTAAAAATGGGATTTTCAATGTATCGTGTGCACTTATACCATGCGCACTTATGGTATAAATAAATAAAATGAAATGTGTCCATATTTAAGATTCAAATAATATATGTAAACATGTTATACCCAAACAGAAATGACTTTCCCCCAAATAACAAGTCACAATTCTCTTTTTTACGAGTACAAAACTAAATACACATATAAAGCTAAATGCGTAGTAATAATGTACATAAATATTGCCTACAAGTTGAAAAATACAGAAATACAAATAGTAAAAAGCTACCAACGGAATATCTTTCTCTGTATCTCATAAACGTACGTAATGCAAAGAAGCTTTGCTTTTTACAAACTTGCTGTATACCATTCACTTGTAACGCTGTAGCATAGTAGTACAGTGTGTAGCATCAAAACGAAGATCTTGTTTAGTATGTGTCTTGGTTTTCTGGTGTGAACATAAACTGGATTCAAGTGAAATATTCAATCTTCATTGCCATGTGCTGTACAACTAGCTTTACTAGTAGCAGTACAACATAACAGAACATGGATTATTATTCACTCTGTCTCTATATACAGATATAAAATTACTACTAGGAAAATACTGCTACAATTCTTACTACGTACACACTTTCCCTCGCTTTCTCACTCTATCCTGCCTTTACAACTACATAGCCGATTTTCTCCTCTGTGTCTTCTACCGTCACAAACGTGTACATAAAGTTGGTGATGGTTCTACACACATTTACACACTAAAATACATACAGGGCACATACAATACAGAAAGAGAGATCGAGGGAGAAGTCTACTAAAGCTTTTTTGGTGTGCTACTACGTATTTCGTCGGTGTAGCCTTTCTAACATCGCATGCAAACCTGAGTGACGTATTTGTTGCTGGAGCTATGGAAAATACACGGAAAATTGAACGGAATGTGCTAGTCTTTCTGCTTCCAACTTTAGATGAACATCTCACGAACAAGAACCAAGATCCTCAGGCAGTGTGATAGTACTGCTTTTCATACACATACGTATTACTCTTACAGACTTATCTTTAAATTATACAACCCGTACCAGTGACTTAAAGTGTGTGTAAGTGCAAATAAAAAGGTACTGTACATTACAATCTTCATTTTACAATTTTATATTTAGGTACCTATTAAGTATAGGTACTTAAATAAGTACCTAATATTTAAGTGCGTGCATTAACTATTACATCGTACCTAATACCTAAGTACGCCGTAATAGTTTCTACAGTTTAATACAGGTTGGTATGTAGGTAGTTTATACTTACATTGCCAAAATATCATTTTGATTCTAAATTTTACGCTTAAGAAATTGGTATTATATAAATAGGCATATTTATTGCGTAAATGGTGATCTCCATTATATTAATTTAGACTGTGTGTGTACATGATACATAGTTTGGAATGAAATATTGTAGTGAAAGCCTTTGAAAAGCTAATAAAATGTAGCATTGTTAATAAGGTACAGGTATAGTGTTCATAACGTTTGTCAACTTGGGTAGGCAGTGATATAATACATAATATAAAAGTAGATTCGTTTTACTCGGAATCCCGGAGTATTTTGTTATGTGGATCTACGTTTAAGTGGAATGGAAGATTCAATCGTGTGTTAATCTTTTACTGAGCCAGGGCAGATCATTTTGTCCATTCAGCCATTCATAATTTTCTACTCCGATTCATATCAACTCATCTGGGTTTCTTCGGGGAAGTAATACTTCGTGATTGTGATATCATGTTATATCTGTGTATAAACTCTCATAGTAGTTATAAATATATATAATGTTTAGTATTTCATTCGAAAGGATCTTTTCTGTGATTGAAAACTATATATAGGTACAATACATGGTAACATTACAATATGGCACGAATGAGGAGTAATATTGAGTACTTTAGTGCTTCCAATTGGGAGAAGGTCATCTACAGGTTACAGTACAGTGTATATACCACTATTCTATTTTTTAATCAAAGCTCTCACACAACTTGGTTAGAAATTGATTCCCTTGCTTTCAGTTCTCAATATGAGGTCTTCGTAGCTTTGCTAGAGATATTACATATTATAGCATTTAACTTTGCTAGAGTTATACATGATATAAATAATTTGATGCTACTGAATGGTAAGATAGAAACAGTGCAGTGGTTATAATATGCAGGGAGTTTATACTATACTCCTACCGGAACATCGGGTAATATAGAACCATAGGCTTATGCCTTGTAAATTCTCAGGCATGAGAATTAGTAATAAGATTAAAAGTTAAAAATAATAAGAAACTCGCGTCATGGAATTTTAAATAAGCACTCTCATAAGTCTGAAGGTGAAAGGGTCACTAAAGTCAATTGTAGGTATATCTTATTGTTATTAGAGTGAAGTGTGCATGGGCTGCATTATTATTTCACATGTAAGCTGGAGGAAAGAAAGGTACAAACATTCACCTCTGCAGGGAAATCATATACGATATTCCCCCGTAATATAGCAAAAAAATCAGCCCTCGTATCGAATGGTATGACAGAGAATGCAAATTAGCACAGTCAAAATTAAAGCAAACATTGAAAAGTCAATAATAAACCATAGCATAGGATATAAGCAGTATCAGAAGAAGTCTATTCAAACATGTAATTTTTATAACGTTATTTATAGTATGCACGTTTAAATCGCATACATACAAATGTATTTGTGTGATGCACTATAGGAATATTACCTTAGTCATCACAAACGATACACATGTATTAGTTTGTGATGCCTTAGTATTGAACCTTATTAGTGGATGCGTACAGTCAACTGAAAATCGCCCACATGGAGATGACATACATACGTGCATGGATACACTAAAAGACTTCCACTTTGAAAGAATCGTTTCCAAAACTTAATCACCATAATATAAAGCATTACAGGAGCCCACTCAAAAGTAAGAATCAGAACAAAGGGAAAATAAAATAACATGTTAATCAGACCAGAAATATGAACGAGTTATGGAGTAAGTCAAGACAAAATCAAAGGGAAGAAACGAAATTATAGTATTCAAATTAGTTCAAAACCTTAATGAACATTTCACTCTGTCTCGCTCCGTCTATGATATGGGTACCCGGGTCGCACCCAGGTCGCATATTTGTTGGGGGGACTTCTTGAGCAAAAAATCATCTGTTTTATGACAATTTGATATAATGTTGTCTAATGTATAATCTAAAAATTGGGAGGAAGGGGGGGGGGGCTTTGGCCCCATATAAGCCTCAATATAAATCCGCACACAGTGCACACGGATGGGTACTGTGTGCGTATTGCGAGAGAACAAATAATACCTAATTGGTATTTAAACTTTAAGCTTTTTTAACACATTTTTAACTTACTAGCCCCTGAAAAGAGTACCGCGATAGGCGGAGTAAGCCGGAGTAAAAAGTCCGTAGAGCTTATTCCTGAGTGTAATTGTAATGCACACCAAGTTTGCAGGGGATTCTACAACGATAAGCAACATGGACTTTTTAAAAGAACTTTTCTTAAGGTTAACGTGAAGCTAATTATTTAATTATGCAGTAAGACTATAGATTAGGAAAAATATTAATTAGATTAAGAAGATTAGACCCGCAACCTAAATATAATTGGGCACTTTAAGTAAAACAGTTTGTTAATAGAATAGCTTTGAGGGTTTATGGAATTAGAGATATGATACTGATGTGTATAAATCTGATATGGTGTAGTGTAAAATATGAAACTATTATTGAAATATACGTGTAATGAAAACTGAGATGTGTAACATGTGTTCCCTCTTTCACTGCAAAATCTGTAAACAGAATTTGTCGAGTGAAAGTTCTGCATACATGAATAGCATTTGCCACTATCTTTAATCTTTCTATAGAAAATAACCTGCATTTGACTTGTTTCACTCTTTGTTTTAATTTTCTGGCTTGATGACTTATCTCAATGAACTGTGGCTGTCGCGGTGTGTAATAAATGTAACCCTCGTATAGATCTGCTTTAAACTCACAACAGAAAGTCGGAAAACAACTTGCATCCAGCAACATAAAGGTTCTAGTATGTATTACAGTACATACATGTATGTACACAAAATTTTAAACGCCTGACTTATTGCGTTGCTGATTTCGCCTGCACATGAATTTTCGTGTTACAATATATATGAGTTAACATGAATGTTGCCGAGGTTGTTATTTTACTCACTTCAGCTTTCACGTTAAACACTTTGTTCCTGCAAACAGTGTGTCTGACACATGATACGTGTAAACACGGCCTCATGTATGCATGAATTACTATCAAACAAAATTTGCATTATGCATCTACCTCTAACACATTGTTTTATACTACCACTATGAAATATTCACGATTCGCTGTGTATATATAAATGCATATTTTACGACGTAGTTTGTATATGCTTTGTTTGTTCATATCTTTTTGTTAGTTAACAGAACAATGGAGCAAGGTATACATACATAAGGTTCTCTTCATTACAGCCGACTTTTAATCTACAGGCTACTTCAATACAATTATGTCAAAAACACTTTCTTACATCTGCATATCTACAGATAAAAGCTTACTTCTAAAAATAGATGTATATGCCTATACAGATATTATGTAGAAGTGCACAGCACAAACGAAATCAACAAGAGTGTACTATACTGCAGAGTAAACAGAAAAGTTCATGCACACGATATGGCATACAGAAGATTCAGGTATTGTGAAACGAATAGAACATTATGTTGACGACTCCGTTGTACATGTGTTTACATATTCGCACTTGCACATGGAAGGTTATACACTGTTACTCTTAAATTGTGATTGACACAAAATAAGTCAGCTAAAGGAGAATCAACTAAAAGAGACCCTCAGTAAATATTATTAGATGTAGTAATTAATATCTTTTAGTAATTTTGTAGGTAATATTTTACAGTGGTAACACAAAGTGCTACATAATGGTACTGTGGTAAGTACCATGGTATTGAAAAGATGCGTTTTAAACGATTCAAATAATGCAAATTTGTAATTATTGCGTTGTAAGAAATACATACATCAAATATTAAAATGTTTAGTTTCAGGAAAAAGGAAAGAAGCCGATGATGAAGAAAGCAGCAGAGCAGAAAGATCATCTCTAGGTTAAGGTTAGCTGGAAATTATAATTTTTAACAACAATTTTGAGTACGCGTATGCTACATACATTAATTAGACATGCAAATTACCTAATGTAAAAATAATTATTATGTAATTGCAAAAAAATATTGACCCAATTCTGTTTTCTGCATTTCAAACATTTCAAAAAAACCTGACCTATTTATATTGTTCTATAATATTATTAGGTATAAATTTCATGTAAAAAGTTTCGTAGTCGTAAAAAGATATTATTTATTCTATTCTAGTACATTAC
>JAQFYB010002835.1:0-22261 GCA_034694085.1 Pogonognathellus longicornis | reverse complement strand
TAGTTTAAAATTCAGTTGCACGCACACGCACATTACATGACGATAAGATGAATAAGGCAAAAAGAACTACATATAAGAGTTAAAATGATAAGTGTTTATTATCTACTTGATTTATAAACTCACTCCGTTTTTGATATTGTAAATTGTACTAATATTATGTAAAGAGAGAATGATAGGGAGTTAGACAAAGAATCCATCCAACAGACACACGTTCAGAAAAATGGCATAAAAGTACAACGCGTCAGATCAGAAGCCAAAACTATTGTTATTTAAAGTCAATTTTTATTTGTTTGCATAGATTTAGCCCACGTTCAACAGTGGGGCATTGTAGGATTCAATTACATTACAATTACAGAATTACATAATATCGTGGATTTCTGGCGAGAGACTAAGCTTATAGAGGTATAGTAGTAGTGTAATAGTAGCAAACATATAATAGCGTAGCTTTTGTTACAGAAACGCAGTAAGTCGGTAGTAAACCTCTAATTAGTTTTGAGAGTAGACAATTAATATATTGTCAACTATTGACCATATCGACCATTAACAATCAAAGTGACTCAAACCCAGTGGCCACTAATGTTAAAATGACTCAAGCCTTTTGGTCGTTAATGTTGAATTGACGCATGCCATTTTGCGACGGTTGGTATTTTCCATTTAGAATGTGTGGAAAATACAAACCGTCGCAATATGAGATGCGTCAATTCAACATTAGTGACCAAATGACTTGAGTCATTTTCACACTAGTGGCCACCGGGGTTGAGTCACTTTGATTGTTAATGGTCGATATTTTAAATGCTCATTTATTTAACAATAATTAAATCCTAGCTTCTTTAATTGCTTTCTGCTGTGGCAGACTGAATTGTGACCATAAAGTAAGTATGGCCTAAATGTCTAGCCATTTTAAAGCCTATTGACCCTCACCTCCTGTGTTTGAACGAAGAGTTTATTTTTCAATGTTTTATACCAAATCATGACAACTACAGTCAACCCACAGAGACTGTGTGACGAAGGAACACAACAAATGAAATGTTGGTGTTGTACTACACATTTCAACATCTCTGTGTATTCATTATTATTCTAGTGTGTAAAATGTTCTTGGCAGATATCAACTAATAGAAAACCTTGCAGACGCAATACGCATATCGAGTCCCATATTATATTTTCCGTCGATACAACTCAACGAGCTTAGGGCAGACACATTGATGCATGTTGGAAAGAACGTTACATGTTAAAAAGTAAAACTCAATGTCAAAACGACATGTAGAATTTTTAGGCAAAGGCAATAGAAAAAAAGAAAATTCCCACAGCTCATTGTGTACTATATTCAGTGACAGACTCAACGGCTGAAGTACTAAAGTAAATATGATAATGAAAAAAATAATTACGTCCTTTGCCTTCGCCTTCGTTGAAGATGCGACCACTCTCTTTCAACTGTTTTGGGTAAACCATAATAACAATAATAATATACATAAACATAGTTAAGTATATTTTAAAGGAAACCAGACATTCCATATGCGTATTAGCGTTCCTTTTATTTGTATGGTGTGCATTGTACAAGCACACAAATTTGCATTTTTATTTTCTTCAAACATGTTGTTGAAACATATCTCAATGTTTCTTCAATCAATAGATACAAATCCATTCTAATATTCCAAACGTCATTTTCTAAACGTCCTTTGTAATTTATGGTACGAATAATGGTACTACGAAAAGCTCGAAGTGTCAAAGAACGTTACTTTAAAAAATAATTAAAATTGTTACACTGTAACATGTAAAGTGAATTTGAATGAATACATGCAGAAAATGAAATCTAATCACTAATGGGAAAAGTTATAATGATTATTAACATTCTTTCTAAAAACATAATATACTTTACTATATTTCTTACGCTTTTTCACTTAAATAATCCATATTTGTATTTTGACTCATATATTTGAATATTACAATTGTATATTAGGTATGGTATAATACCTAAATAGTAATTATATATAGTGGTATTCAATATATTATAGGTGTATCCAAGAAATCTAGATTATTGTCTAGGTTACTTGGGTGTACCTGTACATACTTATCTTAGAAACAGTATTTGACAAAAATAAGTGAAAACTGGCGTTAGAAATCGACGCACTTTATCTTGTTCATTTATGCTAGGAAGGTTCAATTTGAAGTGAAGACATTTGCAGTTTTCATTTGGTGTGGCTTTTATCTTTTCCACTCTCTTTGGTTTTATCTTAATGTCTTTCATAGACTTGCCTTGTTTGTTCTTTAAGAAGAAACAGTAAGGAGCGCCTACGGAAAACTAAGAAAATCTATGACAATCTTATTATTTCAGTCACTAAACCTTAAAACTGCAGACGACTTGACTTGACTGACTTTTTAACATTAAAATGTGACAGTGCTCTCTCAGAATCATATAAATGTGTGGTTATACAGCCAAATGATAAACACGTTCACTAAAACACTTGGGGACTCTACAAAAACCATAGGTATGCATTTTTACATACACAAGAAGCACAAATAAGCGCACTTGACTGGACTGACACTTACAGCATGCAAATACTACAATGTAAAACTGCACTACAATTTCTAATGTCTATTTATAATATAAGCAAAGCAAATGCCATATATGTATATTATGCTTATACTATGAAATCATTACATCCTTTCCACAAAGAATACATTAGTCGGAATGGCAAAGAAAGCAATTAAATATTGCCTTCTTTAAAACTACAGAGATGCTTGCGGGCTAACAACGAGTTAATTATGCCGTTCTACGTTGTTGTTACTAATGTGTTGCAAATTCGAGTCACTCCCCCTAAAGCCTTTCCATGTAAACTCATCAACTAAAGTACACAATTATAATAATTTCTTTTCCACATAAATTCACATTAGAGTGTACAAGTTTTGTCAATTCAAGTACAACTGAGGAGAAATCTCTTAGGCTGGTCTGGTGCCAACAATAAATGCATGGCTCATAATTGGTGTACTCAATACCTTATGCCATGCCATTACTCTATAAATTGTGTACATAAAACTTTTGTGTATAAAACACATTTACAACTTAAACCAACAAATTCAACTATGCCCTTAGAAATAAATAAACGAGATTAACAAAGCAATTATATACACACATCCTAATCTGCCATCTATACCCGAAATAATTTTTTTCCCATTTTCTAAATTATTTCATTGGTAGGTAACAGTAAACATATTTAATGAATTGATCTCTACTGATTTTTATCACAGAATTTTGTATTGGTCGTCATACAATACACGTTTATAAATTATTATGATTATTTCTAAACATTTGATTTAGAGAGAAACCTTGGTAGGTACCTAATTAAGGAAAGGGACCTTAGGCTTGCAGTATATTTTATTTGTTTCTTAATACTCTCCGATCTGAGGTTTCTTTAGAGGCCAGTGGGTTTCTCTGTCTTTTTCCTAACTCGAGTGGAAAGAGTAGTTAAGTTTTAGAAAGTTCATTACCTACTTTAGTTAGTGACCCATTTATCCAAGCCTACCACATTTATGCACATAAAGAGCTTAGAAAACAAAGTAGTCGGTGGTTGGAAAGGCTGATGATGGTGTGAGTGACGTACTAATACAAACAAGAAACAAGTACAAGTGCAACACTAACACTATATTTTATTACAATAGTCTCAACTGAACTCTAGACCGAGAAGTGTTGAGGAAAGTGTTTGCCCCTTTCTTAGTTTACATTGAAAAAAGTAAAAGGACTTGCTCCGAGTGCAGATGCTTAAAGTAAAGTGAGAAAGTAAATGTTTATTAGTTGTTGGTAGCTGGTTTAGAGTTTAGAGATACACGATACAACTTTTACAGCCGTAACTAGTAGCAGAGCCGCGGCAGCAGATGCAGTATTGCGGTGGTGAAAATAAATCTAGCGTGTACAGAAACATGTACCCTTATTTACTATTTATATTATTATCTACACCAGTAATAACAACACTTAGGTGTCTAAATGCTATATACATATACTTCAGTGTACTATATCTAAATACACAATAAAACTTTAGACCTATACAAAGGTTTAATAAGATTTTCCAAGGACGTGACAAATAGTTTCCCTAGGAAGGGATTTTCCAAATTAGTACAAACACTAAAGTATCTATTGTAATTTTTGCACCAAAAAAATAATTGTAATAAATGACACGTTTTCATTAAGCAAACATACTTGCTATATGAACTTGAAATCAAATACATTCTTATATATATTAATAATGTCAAGTTTGAGAAACTTTTTACAATTGTAACACAAAATAGTACCTAATTATAGTATCAATGTTTATTGGTTTCATTAATTCATTTTTTGATGTTGATTATTATTTAGCATTTTCATTAAAAACTTCATTCACAAGTCGCGACAGTTTGAATGTCCCCCTATAGATACGTCCTTGACGTGTCTAGGTGGACGTTGCGCCTTGTGCAGATGAATAGCTGCTATATAGCTATGTATCACTTCGCACATTACACACTTTCTATTACAAGAAGAAAGGTATTTAGCAGTACATTAGTTAACACACGACTCCTTTGCTTGTACTCAAACTACGTCTCCTAAATTCCTTCCCTTAGTCTTTACTTTACGCAAATAATTGTTTCTCTTTTCTTCTTTTTCTTCGTCCAACTCTACACGCTCCTGTTCTTCAGATTTAACGTCATTCCCCTTCCACTTGACACACTCTGCGCTTTTCCTTCTTTTCCTCCTTGACTGATTTAGACTCTTCTACACAGGCAGATAAAACCCAACTCATTGTACTCTTCCTCGTCAACAGTCAACGCACTCACTCTCTATCTCGTACCAACTTCCATTAGCCATCTTCCACCAAACCTTCCAATGCCACCACAACCACTCCGCTTTTGTGACACAATGGAACGATAATGTATCCCTATGCAGATGCAAACTCACTTTGTTGCAAACAATGTGTTTTCTAAGTTAAATTCCACATTCTACTAAGAACAAAACATGTAATTGAGCAAAGTAACACAATATTCTGAAAATAATCATCCAATAAACATGATTTGTATTCCGTGCTTATTATTGTGTCAGTGGTATACTTTGCAAATTCCCTCCTGCGAGCATAATGTCGTTTTACATAGTAACATTATTTTTTTATATTTCTCACAAGGAAATTCTGCATGCGTCATTCGTTGTAACCAAATCCCTACAAATAAGTGTTTGACGTAAGTACATTAATTTTTAGCTGGTTTAATGATGTCGTCTTATTGTCTTACATATCCTATCACTTACATTGTAAAGCTTCCTTAATTATATTATGTACAATATTCATACATCCTTTTTTCACCATTTTTTATATTTATTATTGCTATCGCCTTACATTTTTGTACAACAAATTGTGCCTAATGCATAGGCATGTGAGTAGGCAGTTAGGTTTTTATTAATCGATACGGTCTGCTTTCATAGTAAGATGATCCAATATATAAGACATAGTAGATTTTATTCCAGGCAGACGTATGACGTAAATACATAATGGTATGTGTAGCATCAAATTGTGTGTCAGTATTATGTATTTCATGGTTTTTTAGTTCTATATTATAAGGTTATAATTATGAGCAACTGTTTGTCAATGTGATGGTAGTGTGGAGGAAGAGTATGAAATTAAGTCAAGCAAGCGAAGGATGATTGAGAGGAATGAGACACTTTGTAAAGGTGAATTAAGGAAAGTGAAGTTATATATAATGATGCGAATGAAGGTTGAAGGTGTCTTGGCAGTGAAACTTTGGACGGAAATGAGAGGAAAGGAGATGATGATGATGAAATCAGATCTAAAACACCTTCTCTACTTCTTCCTCGTATTCCTTTTCTTCTTACTAACATAACACACACTTTTCTCGCAATTACTTTCTTTACACTTTACCTGTCCCTGTACAAGTATCTCAATGTCCTGAGAATTTGACACCCTGTCCACTGGCGTAACTATAAATTGGGGCCCCTATGAAAGAACCGCTTTTTGGGTCAAAACAATGTAATGCGAAAAATGCTAAGATATTTTTGCACTGCTGTGGGAAAACAACGTCTTTTTATTAAATATTCTCCTTTTAGGGGTCCCTATGCGCCGCATAGGTTGCTTAGATACTATTTACCCCTGCTGGTCCTGTCATTGTCTCCTTTAGTCTCCATTCTTAGCATTTATTGCTAATTCCTCGTAAGATGGAGCCGCATATTAATTAATGCAACCCTGTATTAATTAAGGCGGTTTTCAAAGTCGTTAAATGCACCCCCCCCCCCGCCCTAAAGTTTTCAAACACACGCTGGATTTTTTTATTTATTTTTTTACAATTTTGAAAAGTTTTAAATCCCTTCTTGTAAAACATGGTCTTGCTTTTTATGCTTTTACTTTTTACTATGAGCTTCATCATCCGTCATCCGACACTTGACCATACAACTCGCACCCAGACAGCGCACCACATACACATTCTACTCAATACGTACTATCCAACTAGGTACAATATGTACTGCTTACATACAATGATACAATCCAACTTTTGGCTGTATAAATGAAATTCGCCTATTATTTATTATACCTTATGTACTTATACACAGATAATGCAGCTACTTACTTCATCATTACTGGCAATCTTCTTGTAACGTAATTTATTTTTATTCCGTGGGCTTTAAAAATCCTCATCGTTTTCTAACTAGTCATCAAAGTCAGCATTCTGATTATGCCAACGCAACAGTGATGAAAGCCGTATGTCATATTTCATAAATGATATAAAAGCATAAACATATATCTGAATATTTTCATGAAACAACTTATTTTTACAATATGTTGTGTTTATATGAATTCCTTATTACTGAGAAGTGAGAACTTTCATCCGGGGACGGAGCTAATTGTACACTCCTTGTGTATGGTTGTAATATTCTTCACTTGACATTGTGCAAGGTGAGTCACCTTGCCCTGTCGGTATGAGGAAGTGGAATTTCAAGAAACCTTGAGTGTAAAGCAGAATCAGATACTTAATTTTTCAACTTCGATCGCTATAAATTGAAGCAGCGGACAGCACAACCAATTATAGTTGTGTTTAGATTTGAACGAGCAGTCAATTAATTAACTGTTGGAACAAGAAGAATTGCAAAATGTTACTTCAAACAATGGGGGTTTTGATTTCAAAAATATTCGCAATGACTTCAATCTATTGGCAGGACCTGAGTCATTTAACGCACTGGAAAGACCTTGAAAACACCACCAACACAACAGAAAATATACTTTGGAACCATGAGCAATGGCGCAAAAAATCATTAACATATGCCTGTAAGAAAAGATTTGCTTAATTTTTTATATCACTATATTTTTTGGTAGTGTAAGTAAGGCGCGTAGCCAGAATTATCTAATTCGTGCGTAGCTCGACGTTTTTTTTTTGTAAATTTTTAAAATAAATTACCTATATTTTGAGATATTTTATTCTTGCCATGGAGGTGCACGCGTACCCTCCCCCTGGATACGCGTCTGGTGTAAATATTTACTGGCGTAGGTTGATAATCCTAATATTTGGTAACTTTGCAACACAGATTTTAGATATGAATGCAATAATTTAACATGGGTGCATAATTTACGGTTTTGCTGTTTACGGCTGCGTTATCGCCCTCAATTATGCAAATATAAAAGATACTGGAAAACAGATTGTGCGTTAGTATGTCAGCATTGTGTACGTAAAAAGTCACACTTTGGTAAGTTGGCATAATTTTATTTGGGAGCACTACTATTATACTCACTGATAGATTCACTAATATTAGTATTTAAAATGCATTTTCATTATATCTTTGTATTATTCAAATTTTTTCAGTTGTCATCAATAGATACTCAAGTAAGTAAAATTTAATAACTTGCAATGACCTACTTATACATAATGTTTGTAAATATATTTTACATTAGTACAAGGCTCTATCTAGCGGTAGGGCACTAGAGCACGTACCCCCCCCCAAATCCCAAAAATGGGTTATTTTAGCATAAAAGTTCCCTAAGTCGCAAAAAAATTTGCGCTATTGCGATTGATATACTTTTAGACTGATTTTGGCTCAATTCAGCTCAAATTAATTTATAATAACATTTTGCTGCCCCCCAAAACCAAATCTGGAAACGGTCTTGCATTAGTATATACACTCCTCCTATTTCCAACGTAAATAATTCGCCGTGTTGGTCCAAATAGCAGAATGATTTTTACGCATTTTACACAATGTTTGTACCTATGAAAACAAAATTCCAAAATTACGCGATATAAAATTATTTGGTTGAATATTTGCATGTTTATTGTTGAATTTATACATTTGGACAGATCCTGATGAATTTAAAAATGACAGTTTCGGACCGGCTGTCTCAAGGGAAGGTAAGCGAGAATTTAATTAATCCCTAAAGCGTGTTAGACAACGCATACATATTTATGACAATCGTGCACTTTTTTAATTATCGAGTCTCAATTGTTTTACCAAAGGATTATTATGATATGTTAATGTTCATTTTTCTAAAAAATCACAGAAAGGTCACTATGCCAAAAACCAAACACTTTAGCCCAACTTGGATTTGACAGAATGATTATTGGCCGAGAAAAGGTTACTAAATATTTCGCGGATTAACTTTTGTTGGCAGACAAGAGAATTAATAATATCAGTTTGAATTTAATGATATTTATGTGCTTGTATTATGTATTATTCATTCATTGAAAAATATCCATTACATTTTTAGCTTACTTGGAAAGCTGCATATTTTTGTTGTTGGCATGTTGGAGCGACTTTGTTATCATTCTTGGACCAACGCGATAATCGAAAGTTTTTTAAATATATATATGGTATTTGCATATTGCTCATTTTTAAACAGCATTTTCGAATACTTTAAAAACCATGTTTAGTCAATATCAGCTGCATATTTGGGGGACTTGCACTCTTATAGGGTGTATACTTGAATCTCCTTTTTGCTCAAGCCCCCCCCCCCCCAAATATATGACCTGGATTCGGTCATGGTTATGTTTACATACTGAAATGTTTTCATTTCTTTATTAACAGGAGAAAGCAACCCGTTTTGGGTGCTTTTAACAGATGGGGATAAAAATAACAGTAATAATTGGTGGTGGCAGTCTCCAGAACGTGATATTATACCAAACGATCAGTGGTTTCTCAAGTATCCTGGTAAAGTTAATCAAACTGATCATTGCGGAGTACTTTTAAGACATAAGAAGGAATACTTCGTTGACAACAGAAACTGCATGGAAAAACATAAATTCATGTGCCAGCGGAAATGTAAGTAATAAATTTTTGCAAAATATTACACTCAATCCCAGGATTGCGAGAAAAACATTAGAAAAAGGAAGAAAGCTCATAAAGCATCCGTTTTTTCAATTTTTTGAATATCACAAACCATTTTGTTCAAAATAATTTGGATGTGTCTTGATTTTGAGTTCGTTATACAAAAATCTATTGTAAAATTGATTTACAATCGTTTTTTGAATAATGCTTATAAATAATTCCCATTATATTTTATAGATGGTGTGCAAAATATCACTGCTGGATATCATCTTTCGAATCTGCATATGAAGTATTCTAGAATGAATCCGCCTTATAAACCTCCAAAATAAAGGCTACAATTTGCTACTGGATAAAATTCTTGTTCCACGTCTACCACCCTTTCCCTTTGAATTTAATCTTATGAACTGGTTTGGAATTCCTCGAAACTCTATTGTGCAAAGTAAAGAGCTCATCTACCAAGACATTTTCGATAAAAGATATAAGCGACCAAGTATGAAAAACATTAATGTTAAGAAACCTTTGAATTTTACTAACTTGAAAACTATTGGCCAAAACACGTAGCAGTAGTCATTCAGTGTTATTTAACAGTAATTTGGATTCATAAGAATACATTTTTAAAGATTTTTTTTATTAAAGCACATAATGTTAAAAGTTCATGAATATTGTATAAAGTCCAATTGCAATTCATAACTACGCCAACAGAATTGTAATTTCTTTCTTATTTGTCAAGTTATGCTTGAGTAGCTTGAGTAGTGTCCAGGCCAGCGTAAATAGAAAGCTATGGTCTATAGGTAGTAATTTTCCCGCGTCTATAATGCTCATTGCAAAAAATTATTCTAGCTTTTTATAGTATTATCAACACGTAAAATTTAAATCAAAGCTACTCTATGCGCTGATTGATATAAACATGTAATATTTAAATTAGTAATCTCGAAAATAAAAGTTTTATCACATTTCAAATTCCTTAATCCTCAATAAATAAAGTTGGTATATACAAATGTGTAAGCAATCAGTAATTATTATTTTTAAATTATTGCCAGTTTTAATGGAATTATCTGACTGATTTGAGTGAATTTTTATTGATAAGCATATGTTTGTAATATTTAAGTTCAAAGCTATACAACAATATGTGCCTTGTAGTAGTATAATACATAATATACCTATACATTAATCCTACTTAGAAAATAAGCGGGTGTTATCGGTAAAAGAGTATAAGGCATATATTTTCTGTGTTATAGAAATAATAATAGTGAAAGCTTCTTTAGTTTCGTTTGATCAGTGAATGACGATGAAAGGATTTGGGGATTACATGTAATAATTAGTGCATGGTCCTTCCCAGTGACTATGGAGCTTGTAATATTAAAGTGAATGTCATTGTTTGTGCTTCTACAAACGCAAAACCAGGTTTTGATAGCCTTTTCATGGAATTTCATTTAAAATGGGTTAGTACAGAGTGTGCTCCTTTTGAATGGAGATTATAAGGATCTGTCAGTTGGACAGAGATTTGAGGTAATAAATGAATAACAACAAACTGACTCGTAGTATAGCAAGGAAATCAACGAAAATGTTTATAATGAAAATATATTTGTACACATGAATGGAAGATACAAATATATTATTATCCCATGGTCACCTGAGGCTGCTCCGAAGCTATTTAAAAGGATCATCGTTTCTAAAATGCAGCTCGCAGATAGGCTACAAATGACTCAATACAAGTAGTTCAACTGCACTAAATGTGTAACCCCGCCTTGTCAACTAAGTTAAAACCGAATTTTTTAAGCTAGAATTTGCCTCTTGAGTTTGTCCGCCGGAAATAAATTTCTTTAATTACATTCATAGGGTAATGAACAAATGTATACTCTCTTAATAACCGTTTTTGGAAAATAATACGCAATACAAACAAAATGACGACATGTAACTGTTTCTGTATCTGTATGATTAAAATGAAATTGAAAATATTCAGGTGTATGTATTCTCAACTGTTAATTATATTGAAGCTCACTCATACAAAAATGCATTAGCCAAAATATTATGTAACATGTAAATCCCCTATTTGTAAAATGAATGTTTAATTTGCTTGTGGTAATTGAATCAACAATAATTCAATGTAATTATATTACACCGTATAGGTATAGGTATATAGAAAATACAAAACTACTGTATGTCTACCTACTCAAATATTATGTGAAAACATTTGTATTTTTGAAAATAGTGGTAGCGTAATAATATGGATTGGTTGTAAATAGGTTTGTAGTACTTAGAGAGTGGTTTTGGTTGATGTGGTCTGGGAGTCAGATCACGAAGTGTGTGTCAGGGAATGTGACACAAGGGAAGGAAACATTGGAGCAGATTACAGAATGAGAATTTGTACTTATTCTTATACAAGTAGCTTACACATATCCCTCATAGGTACATCTACTTAATACTAAATCCTTATAATGCTATGAAATTATGGTAATAGTAATAGTAATAATAATAATAGAGCATTGAACGTAGTTTGAGCCTTGGGCTGTGCGGCGGGAGACGGGAGCAGCGAGTGCAGAGTATTTGTCTGGAGAGGAGCACAGACAGGGAAAGGAGCGATTAAAGATAGGAAGAAGAAGAAGAAGAAGATGATGAAAAGTGGAAGAATGGGTGGAAGAAGAGTTGCTACCAACCGGTGGTATTTTACACGGGAGCCTCCTGCACAAGAAGCCGCAAAGCGATTGTTTGAAGAAGGAGCGGCATGACACGGAGGTCAGTGTAATGACATTAGGGAAAGACCACTACGAAGTTGTTTGTGTCCAAGAATTGTTAAGACTCAGCCGGAGGAACAACTGCGGGGCCACAGACGATGACGACGATCGAATTTGATGGTAGAAGATTGTAGAGAGATGCCATTTGAGGCTGGAGGAGCGCATGAGTCGGCAGATTGGGGGAGTGTGACAAGACAACCAAAAACCGTTCTTTCGAAATGCCTTACACCACTTACACAACTACAACACATTCTCCTTCTTAGCTCTAGGATGCCCTATGTATCCAGATATCTGCTACATAGAGTGTCTCTGTCTCTATATCCATATCGTAATCTACATTCGTATAGAAATGTATGTGTTGGAACTTGTGAGTAGCAGGGCTGGGAAACGACCACCATAGATAAGATTTTATACGGAAGCAGAAATCCTCACAAGGATATTCTGGTACTACTACATAGGAGCACATTATGATATAGTTGGAGGAGAATTGTTATATTCTTATGTATGTGGAAGTAGATCGAGTATGTATGTATGTATATATATGGCTGGAGGAATGTGTTGTAGTCGGAAGTCGGTGGACTCGCACGGGGTAGAAAAGCCGTGTAGAAGTTAAGTCAGTCAATATAAGTAAAAGTATGGATGTGGAAAAACGGATATAGGTTCATTGCTAAAGGAAAGTTTAAGCCGTATGAACAGACTTGTAAAAACGCGAGTTGAGGGCTCCATATTTCACGAGTGTATGCCATTATAATATAGATGTGTGTGTGTAGGTCTATGTGTAGAGGGGATATATGTTGGTGTATAGGGATTGAGAGTATTTGTAGTGGTATATTGATAGTGGCAGTCAAGTTCCGTTTTTGTAGCACAATCGAGAGCAAGATCAACTTAGAAAATAACTTGTAAGTTGGCATTCCCAACGCTCTTATGTTTCTTCATCTTTCTCGTCCACTCGTCGTCCCGTCCGTCCCCCCATTCTCTCCGAATTCTCATCTTCCGCCGCCACTCGCTTTTCTCACTTCACTCTCACATCACAAATACGACACACACAAAACCTTTACTCACTTACTATAATCGCCCAAAATCAGCTTCGTAATCACACACACTCAAACCCCTATTACTTAGTCTCTAGAACAATAACATTCCAGTCCTTCTTCAGTCTCTACACAAATTTCCTTCTACACGTTATACAAAGATTTTCAGACGCATCTTTTTCAACACTACTCGTGTCACACAGCATCATATCATGTCTGTGACAATGTCATATTTGTTCAATATTTAACACTATATGTTTTATTCAATCCTCCATTATCCAATCAATGAATATACTGGCCAATAAGTTACTGGGTTTCTATTGGATTGACCTCATTTTCTAAAACAGCTTTCAGTGTGTGCATTCACCAAATGCACATCACACACTATAATCCTGTAAATGCCAATAAAAAACACTTTCCATACAAAAAAATCTGTAGACTGGATATTTTTGTTTCTGTTAAAATGCCTCGTTGTCTAATGACAAAAACCCTTGATGGCCATTAGGCTATGATCGTAGAACGATACTTATTCTTAAGTAGCTTTTTATTTAAGGCCTCTTCAATCGTTTAAAGATAAAACCTAGGTATATTATCTATATATACCTTTAAGAGATTGCAAAACTCTTCTCCAGCATTATTTTTTCTAGCATACAATATTATTAATATTTTTCTGAAAGAAAAAATGGCAAATCTGTCTGGTTTGAGTTCGATTGAATAATATATTAAAATTATTATTCGTGGTAAATGTGATAAATTTTTCTTAGATTATAAAACATTGCTAAATATTGAATAAAGTGATGTGACTTTATAATATAAATTGGCAGTAATGACATGTCGGATTTGAGGAAGATTTTATAGTATAAAATGATTATGCCATTCGGAAATGATAATAATAAATCGAGATAGTCTGACATTTTTATATTGCATAATATATTATAGTGTCATAAAATGTAGCATGTTTTATTGATGACATGATTTATATTTTGCAATGTTATTTTTGCTCGATTTTACGATTATATTTTATTAGATGATTTTTGAATGAAGGAAATGTAATCATCATAAAATATATTCCTTCAGATAAGAATGCCAGAGTTTATAGACTGCATCATGTAGATAGTCCTAGAACATGTACGGCCAATATTTTCAACACTAATCGTACAAGTTCTTGAGCATGTTAGTTTGAGCTGGACGCATAGACGCTTACACAGATAGAGTTATATACCTAGTAGAGATTCGCTTGGAAACAGAGTAGCGTCAAGTCAACTTGAAAATAGACAGAGTATAAAAACAAAGTGTCTGTTGTATAAAAGTCAGAGGCATAGCCAGGATTTGGTTTCGGGGGAGGCAAACTCAAAACATGAGGTATATATATGCTAATTTTGGCGCTTCGCGCGAATTTGAACAAAATTGAATATAGAATAAATAAAATTTCGCGATTTTTGGTACTTCTTAGGTAAAATAACCTATTTTTTCCGAATTTCGTGGGAGGAGGGGGTAATCGCCCCCTTTCCCCAACCCTGGCTACGTCAGCGATATAAGTTATATATATTATTATATAAAGTAGATATATAACTAGAAAGACAGATCTTGAGTCGAGAGTTTGGTCGGGTAGTCTGGTAGTGGAATGTAGGAGTTAGAGATAGTAGGACTAATCTAATGCGACCTTAGAACGTCTTACGTTGGTCTTTGCCGGGTGGTAGTGGGTTGGTGTGTGTGTTGGATAGGATTGTGGTTGTGGTAGTTTTGAGAGCAGATAAGTATTAGAGTATTAGATATTGGAATATGAATGAGAGTCTGAAAAAACTGTCGCAGAAGATCCATTGGCAGAAACCTCTTGAGAGCTCTGCTGATATATTTACTAACTAATGTCCCTACTGCCACGACACACAAACACACACCCAAATATCTCAAGTCTCAACCAAGTCCGTCTATTAAACCCAAAGTTAAACCTTTAGAGACAACCTAACGACCCTCACAGCATTGCAAAAGATGTTTCTATAAAGACACCGAAGAGCTTTCGGTAAATAACTACTTTAACTTTGACTCCCGCATATTTGACAACAGTCAAGAGCATTTCGGCTACAGAATTCCCGCATATAAATATTATGCACACATAAATACACACTACAAGTACATAATATATTGCACTGTATTATCTCTATGCACATGTATGTACAAGTCACAATGTAGTTTCACTTTTTTACGAAGTTTTCTGTAGAAACGAGAGATAAGATGCATATTAACACTAATAATGTGCTACACTCACTATGCAATGCACGCTTTGTGAAATATAGGCTAATATAACAGTATCCAGATTAGCGGCAAAAAATCCATTTCTTCAATATGTACGCAAATAGACAGAGACAGAGTGTCTACCAACTAAATCCACAAAACTTTCTTTCTTGCATACGCATCTACCTACACACTCACTCAAAGTCGAATTCACAGATTTTACGTTTTGTAATTTAACAAAATCACCAACGCTATGTAATGCCCCACGCTGCGCTTTATTGAATAAACGTAGAGTTTATTATGCTATTATCTAACATTATGTAAAATTTAAAATTCGCCCAACTGATCAAAAATGGAGGCGCGTATGGGCATTTATCAAATATTTATTCTAGCAGTTCTATAATATATTATAATGATTGCAATATTTAATTAGTATAAAATATTCTAAAAAATATATCAATTTTACTTCGATTCATTTCTGCACTTTTGAATCTGAGACATAAAATTTTGCACCTTTGATTAAATGTTATCCTTAGGTACGTATGCCGATTTAATTTATTTTGAGTGCATAATTTATATTGTAAAACCGGAATAATATACAGATCAAAAATATCGGTAAATAAATAATGAATTGGAGCAGGTAGTGTAGAGCTGTAGGAGTTATTGTAAATCACATAAAAGGTGTCCACTTGATCGCAATTGGAATTACGTCACAGAACATTTGCCTTTCATTACAGAGTATTGGGAAGTAGGCGACAATAGGATTGGAGATGTGAGAGATGACAATTCCCATGCCATTTTGAGAATTTTGGTTTGGATGGAAAAAGACATGTGGAAGTGGTAATGTAGGAAATGCTGTAGGAATAGCATTTTGTATGGGTACATAAGAAGCCCAGCGAATAATGGAAGGAAATAAGGAGATGAATGAAATTCAGTGAAGTAAATAAGATCAAATCAAATCAGAGATTTTTGGCTTGAGGGAATATTCTGATTGTGGAAATGGAAAAATGCAATATCTGGTGGGTAGTGATGCGGGAAAGCAATAATAATATAAAAATAGGGTGCAAAACTTGATTCCACTTGGATTCATGGAATACCACAATTCAATTTCTATCCTTCCGTCTGCACCAAATAAAATATTCCTTCCACTTCATTATTACGCCAATATTCTCACCCAGACTCGTCTTCACAACTTTAAACTCAACTCCTGCCACACAAATGCAATCATCACCCATTCACATCTACTTTATCAAAGAGCACATCAGCCAAACATATCACAAAATATTAAAACTCTCAAATATTACAAATTCGTTTGAATAAAAAATATTTTCTCTTAGGCGCTTTCTCCCATCAAATTATTCTGTCTCAAGATTCGTCCATTTTACGACGGAATACAAATTAATAAATTATTAGACACCATACAAAATCGCTTGGTTTTATTAATTTTCTTTTCACTTACAATGCAACTTCAAAAAATTGCAACGGGAAACAAATCAGCAAAAAATGATCAATGCTCTGTTTTACTTCCCTATATCAAAAGGCATCGATCGTTTGATTTTTAATCATTCTCATAACATTTCGCGTTGACCAAGGCAAAACATGTTCTTCCTAATTTTTCCAAAACTACGATTTATTTCTAATAAACTATTCCAAAATATAAACTTACTTTTACCGAAAATAAATGCCTAGGCAATAATAGGTCAACATAATTTATTTTGCAATAGAACAAGAAAATGGCAATAAAAGTGTACATTTCCTTGCAAACAAATATTACTCAACCGATTTGTGTTCCATATAGCTCTTCCAGTAATCTGGCAGTAGAGTTAGCAGAGTAGCTATACGTAGTACTTATGAAAACAGTTGTGTATTGCATGGAAAAATATGTCATCTGGAAAGCTAAAATCCCTGTAATAAGGATAAAATGTGTATTTATTTGTAAGAAAATATGAGCCTTGTAGGAAAAACAGGATTTGGGACTTATCCTTGAGTGAAAACTCATTTCCTCTCAAAAATCCAATCAAATCTTTGTAAATGGCGATATTGTTTGAGATTTGAGAGCCACCCAACCATATTGTATAATTAAGGCTATAAAGTCCTTGTGTTAATGTGGTTTCCTGTTAATAGCGAGATTGCTATATATAATAGCATTTTGCAGGAAATGTAACTGGCTGTATAGTCTGACATTATTACTCAATCTGATCAAGACAAATGGAGAGTGTTCTTATATTTTCGTAGGAAAATCAGCAATTTCTTTTGCGAGAATGAACATTGAGATTTCCGGTTGCCGTTGAAGTTGAATAATAATCTAAGCAGTATACATAGTGTGTCTGATACTTGTAGCAAAGCACATTAGAGAAAGTTAGTGAAGTGGCAATTGGATTGGTGGACTTAAAGAACTTAGTGAGCAACAAAATATTATTCATGGAAAAGAAAATGAAGTACGTAGGTATTAGTATACAGTTCTAAAAGTAGATCTTGTACTAAGTATGCATAATACAGTCACCTTAATTGTTGGCGGAAAAGAATAAGACTGGATTGGAGTTTGTGCTTTGCTTATTGGAGGAGAATTACATTATTAGAGCAGAAATCTATAAGCGGACAGGAAAATGTAGGGAAAACTAAGGACGGGTATTGTCAGTTGTGAGTGTGTCGGTGCATTTGGGTTGAGTTTTAGTGCTACGGCTGATTTAGTTGTAGGAGCCCAAAAGTGTTGGTGGAGTCTGGAAGAGGATGAAGTTTGCGTTGTGTGCGAACATCCTGTTTGTCTGTCTTTTCAATACATTTCCCTAAGAGATTTTCCAAGTTTTGCTCGAGTGTTGTTAACATCATCACCATCATCTCCGCTCGCTCCTATTATCTCATCTCGCAGTCCCAATTTCAGGGAAATTGAATCAACTCAAGTGAGTTATTGAGCGTCAGCAAGGCTCCCACTTCATTCTACCTCACTACTCAGTCACTATCCCATTATCCCATCAGATCACTCAATCCTACAATACAACAGTAACTACAACTGTCTACAACACCATAGTCACAGTCACAACACAGCTCACAAAAATAAACTCTCATCACTATTACACACACCCAGCAACATCAATACAAATATACAACCACCTTGTCTTACAACTATTTACACAACTATCTCATAACTACACCCATCTACACTAATCCTCCTCCCCGCAAATATAATCTCGACAAACTCAAATTATTATTTTACAACAAATAAAATATTAGTCTTGTTTATCAACCTCTTCCCAACACATCAATTCATAATAACACCAGTCCGCCACTTCATTCACAATTCTTTGATTAAATACAAAAATAAATCGAGACACAAGCAAACGAGTTCAATTTCCATATGCATTGTAACTTTTAGTTATACAGCCATTTGTTTTAGCAAATTCACAAACGTTTATCAGATAGCTATAAAATATAACTTGTAAGACAAAAATACATTTTATAAAAGAAGATAAACAATTAGCGCCAGCAATTGCTGGAAACAAAATGAATTAAGTAGATATATCAACAGCAGAAATTGTTGTATTATTTATTGTTTGTATAGTGTACCTAGGTCACTATATTATATTATGTACATAGTGATTATGTAGGGTTTTGGCGCAAATTCACAGACAGACGGACAAATCATTTCTATAAAGGAGCGGCCGCTATATAATTAATAAACTAACCTTATTATATTTGTATTGGAATAATTACTCAGAACACTAAAACTACTTTATATCCAAGGTATTGTTGATTGTATATCCTTTGCAATCTATTTAACTCTTAAATTAAAAATGCACATGCAAAAGGAAAACATCGATTCTTTGAGTAATGTATAACTTTTTCTCATCTTTCTCTCTTTGTTGCTTCTAAAAACAAAAATGTTTGTATTACGTTGTACTATTTGAAATATAAAGGAAGGAATAAATTATGGTGCGTATAATAGACATTAGATACATGGTTGTTATTTCAAGAACGTAAGCTTGTCTTGGAATATGGAAAATGGAAATATTGTCAGGAAATATGGATAAAGACATAAAAATACGGAAAGTATAGAATAATACGTAAAATGTTGAAGATTACCAAAACGACAAGAATATACACACTTTTCACATATCAGAAAAGTTGATACAAAGCATTTATTCTTTACAATGAGATTTCACTGTACACAACATTCAATTGCCAATAAATTCTGTACTAGAATAAAGGATTCTACTTTTTCAATGTTACAATTTGTTTTCAAGTTTTGTACTTGCCGTATACATTGATTAAGTAGGATTGTCTTTATTTCTCCGTAATTTACGTAATTTTCCATACGCAATAAAGATTTTTGTTTCCCGTAAAATACGCTTCTTCCGTAAATGTCCGTAGTTCCAAATCTACGGTTCCTTCAACGGTGATTAGGTATTTATTAATGTTAACATATTAAATAGATGGACGTGAAAGTTGATGTGCATATGTAGTACGTGTCTCGATCTTTACACAATAAAATGGCAAGTAGTTGCAGATGGTTTGTATGTGGTGGGTTGAGTATGTAATAAATTAATATATTAGCTACGTGCACCTACTGACATAAATAAATACAAATTCAAGCAAATTTGAATTGATTTCTTCCTTTTGCAAAACCGACTTTGACTGCGGCGGCTTGCAGTGTAGTTATAGTATTAATAGTAGGTAGTTGTCGACAGAAGTACTATGCTGCTGAGGCCATTATACCCGTGTCTGTATTCTGTTCATTCCTCTGTTTCTATTCCGCCACGAAATTCCAACACATTTGACAAATTTACAACCTCGGTGATTTTGAATATTATCTCTGACTACAATCTAACTGACAAACTGATGTAGGTATACATGAATATATTTTATGTGTGTTGTATATTGCATGTATGTATTCTGTATGCGTATTGTATAATCATAGAATTTGAAATTAAGTCCCTCAAAGGAGATATACTTATAGAGTGGAAATGAAGTTATATGTCTTGGTGAATTGTATATAGTTGGCTTTGCATGCATAATACAGGCGGTTAAGCACGTACAGGGCGTATTTTAGAAGTCTGGGCTTAGTTTTAGCATTTGAGTGTAATTTGCATCCTTAAAGACACATATTTAACTACGTGCTACGAAGTTGCATATTATTTGAATGACAATTGAACTGGAGCACTCATCAAGTCACAAAGTGCACAACGGCGCGGTCAAAGTGGTTTCATTATCATAAACCCACACTGCACTAACTAACTACACATCATTAGCAAAGTCAAACGAAACTCTGACTTCCCCATTAGTCTAGAAACACATTCGTGCAAAAAATTAAACAAAGCAGCTGCTCCGTAATAAAATTCGCAATCAACAAATCGCAACAACGCAATAGCTTTTCATTTATCCATCAAAAGAAAGAGCGACACGACAGCGTGGAGGCAATGCTCCAAGCTGCGATACATGGATATTATGCAAAACCAAGAATTGTCACGTAAACTCTCACATTAATCATCCTCACTCGATTATACTGTGCTACATGGTGTTTACACAATTTAGAGCGTATCGGGATGGGGCAGGAAAAATGGATGTCCATCCATGGCTCATCCGACGAAGGAAGTCGTGTTGCCGTTGCTGTGTGTCAAGCTTTTGCTTTTTAACTGTGCTCATTATTATTGAAGATTGCATAATATGTTGGAGGACTGGAGGAGAGAGATAGCATATTGATTCCCATTCCCCATTCGTCATCGTATTTGCGTGTAAAAGCAGCTTTCATTTGCAATTCCAAAGGCAAGTCAAACTGATGAAGGAAACTGTCAACGGAACTTTAGCTACTCAATAAAACCTGTCATTCTCCAACAGCTCATTTAGCAAGAAAGCTTTTAAAACCACTCAGCCTTCTACTTCCATATCCTTAGCAATAATAATATTATAATGCCCGCTGTGTCATAAATATACCGTCAAACACCACAATTAACAGTCATGTTTTACAATGTAACTATCCATAAATTATGCGAAATATTTTATTCATCGCATTCAAAATATCATCGCAACATTAAAAGCATGCAACTTATATGTCTATTTTGTCTATCTAATCTTTAGCTATGTTTATGCCTTAATTCATTCTTCAGACCTCATCTTTGTGACCGCCAAAGAAGCATAAGTCTATAAAGCTACTTGCTGACACACAAATTGCTTTCAAAGACCAACGCATCCTTTTGACAATTTACAACTTTTAATTATCAATTTGTTTACTTTCACTCATGTCACTAATGCTTTCCTGTCTACTTTTTAGGATTCACACCACTTATTATGGAGTATTATACAAAAATAATAATGTTCATGCATGTCATAAATATACCTTAATATTTTTAGTGTAATATCCAGAAGCAACTGACAGATAATATTGTGTTGACGCAATAATTGGAGCAAAGATAATAAAGATCATAGTGAGCACAGAAAATATGTATTTAAATTAAATTTGTGCTTTCAATAAAAGATAGCTCAGTATATGTATAAGGCACTTAATAGATAGCAATATATTTTCTATAGCAATGATCTAAAGGCTTGTTTTAAAAAATTGTCTTTCTTTCTTATTTGATTCTAAATTACATCCAACTTATTGGTTTATTAAAAAATATTGTCATTGAATAAAAATAAAGTGTTTAAAAATAATTGAGTACGAAACTGCTTATAAGCCTCTTCCACTATATAGATGGACTACTCTTTGGAGGGAAATAAAGGAGGGCTTATTCGGTTTATAGTTAAGATCAATTATACATTTCGAAAGGTAATTTTGTGTTGTATAAGCTGGTGTAAAAAGATTTTTTTTAAGATGCCTAAATTAAAGTTGACTCGCACAGAAAGTGAAGGACTTGCGAAACGCGTTTTGCATTATCATAAAAACAGTGCTAACTATATTTCTAAGCTTACGTGGCAGCAAAGAGTATAGAAAATGGTGTTTTTGCCTAATAGAGAGAAGTCATTACCGCTTTAATGTTGTTTGAGAAGTTGAG
>JAQFYB010002834.1:0-22283 GCA_034694085.1 Pogonognathellus longicornis | reverse complement strand
TTTCCAAATTATTAAGCGAAGCACAAGACACGAATTCACGGACACGTCCGTCACTCACAGATTCAACTTACCAACTTATCCTGTCTTTCCACTATGTGTGTAGGTACACACTGTCACTTCACTTTGACTCACCTTTGTACACCACATTTACTTACACACACAACTCCTACATCATTTCCTTACCATTTGACTTCAAACTGGAATTTAGATCAAAACTTCCTCGTCACAGTCATTCTCACAGAGTTTATTATTTTTGACCTTCACTTTTTGTGAAAGTCACTTTCACAAACGCATTATTTATTTAATCAATTATTTAGATATACCTACTAGATTTATTGTATTGAGATATTTGACACTTGAAGTAATTAAATATGCATATAAATTTCAATTCTTAAACAGAGTGCAAATTATAATTTTTCGCAAAATGATTGGTTTCGTCAAATTTATTGACAGTAGGTTTTTCCATATCAATTTTCGTTTCCTTTTTATTTGGTAGCATTTCTTGAAACTTTATGTGCCTATACATAATACATTCATGATAATTAACTTATAAATAGGTTCACAAAAATTAAGTAGAATCCAAAACCAAGTAAGTTGAAAGGAGTGGAGGAGGATATTTCATTTCATACAGCAGAGCTGTAGGATCATTCATCTGAAATTCTTTTGATCAACAGTATATTTCAGTATAGGGGATTCCACTGCATTTATGTACTAGCTGTCTATGTTCTTAAATTCTTTGGCTTTCCCCACAGTTGACTTTGCTTTGTTCTTCAAAACACTTATATAGCAACGTACCTAGGTATACAAGTGTGTGCATAACCACATAGTTGCTGAAACATAGCCACTTGAACGTTCAAGTGTGTGCATAGGATACCAAAGCAAAGAAATAGAAAAAGAGAGTGTAAATGTATGAAGTAAAGTCCAAGCAAAGAAATGGTGTCTGCGTAATATCCGTATTTACAGTATGAGTATAGGTCTAGCACATACAGATATTTCTGTAAAGGTACAATGGCAATACAATCAGTGAAGCCAAGTCAAGACGAAAAGTAAAAGCAAACTGAAGAAAAGACTAGGAAGGAATTTTGTTCTGCTCTCGCCCTCTCTCTCTGTACACAAATCAACTTTTCTCACTAAGTCGGAGAAAGAAGAAGCAGGGCTCCACACACAACAACACACACAATAAAGTCTCCTACGGTTAAGTAAAGTTGAGCCAAGTGTGGTATTTATGCATTTAGAGTGAAAGTAAGTAGTTGTGGACTTGTAGCAGAGTATTAAGCTTGAGTGAGACTCAGACAGAATTATGTCGTGTTCCCTTCCTTGACTTTTAGTGGGGAGCCAGATTCTTTATTTTATTTTATTTGAGTTTCTCGTGTTGTATGTGTATGCATGAGTGTGTGTGTGTGTGCATGCAGATAGAGGGTAATAGTGTTAACAGAGTTGATATTGTGCAGAGAGTGAGAAAGTTATAAAAGGAGAGAAAGAGTAATAATGCAAAGCAAAGACGCTGGAGTTCGTCGTTTCGGCTTATTACTTATGATGTGGCGGTTAGTGTGCGTGAAAGTATACGTGTGTGGGGCTGGTGTGATGCCATGTGAGTCTAACTCTTTGTCTCTTTTCCATTCTCGTCTTTCACTTGACTTTGTGACTTTTAATGAGACCGACATGACACATGACAGCCAAATACAAACAAAACCCAACCAAACAGACATGGATACTGTGTATTCATTCTTTCACACTTCCAGCCTATACGCCAACACAATGCATACACACACAATACCACAACTTGGAATTATACAAAGCTATGCATACAACTATTCATTTATTTCAAGGAGTAACTGCTCCTTATAGCAGTAAAGAGTTTTTCTCTCTTCGTCAGAGTCGAGTCGCTGCTACAAGCTGTATTAAAAGGAATGAGTTAAAGTAAAAGTGTGTTGACGCCGAGTCATTTCACCCTTGTGTTAATATGTGCACTGTGTACAAAGGTGAAATCAAAATTTTCCGTCTTTAATATAAGCAGAGTAATATCTGGCTGTGACTCAGTTGGTCGGTTGGGAATGAAAAGAGAAAGTTAGTGTAAACGAATGCAGTGGAGTGAACAACGACACTTTAGCATTATAGTCCGATATTTACGAGACAAGAGTGTAGTAGTAATAGTAAAAGGAGTGTGCTGTATCTGTATTTATACACAAATATATAAATATTGGGTAGGTATGGCATTTTCAAAAGAAGCAGTGGGGAGACTGGGAAGAGCGGCGTTGGTGGAAGGACGACACGGCGTTTGTGAGACTACAGAGAGCGAAGGAAAGGTAAAGAAAGGCTTAAGAGCACAGAAAGGCTCTCACCAGCAACCCACCAGCCACCTTGCTATAGAAGAGTGTGCTGTGTGTGTCTTGAAGTGTGTGTATGCATTCTGCATGTAGTCGAAGCGTTTTATTTCTCTTCAGTTGTGTTGTGTGTGAGTGTGACGTGAAAGAGAGCTTGTGTAGGATTTACTCTGTTTACTTTGGGGATCTCAGATGAGCCAAACAAGTTGGATGGCTGTGTTGCAGCTCTCGACTCGACTTATTTGATACATGGGCCAATAGTCGAGCGGAGACAGTTGCTCTTTTCCAAGCAACCGTGAATGTGTCAATACACCATTTACTTAATACAACAACGACCAAATATTTCTATTTCGAAATTGCCTCTATTTACCATTACACGGCTCTCACAGAGAAAGCAATATTATGATATTGGAAATGCTGAAGGGGTGAAAAGGAAATTGGAAATCGGAATTGCTGTAAGTAGGGGCCAAGGAGGAGGGTGGTTAATGCCAAAGATGTATGATATGCAATATCGCGAATTTGAGACTGGGATTGCAAACACTCTTGAACATGTTTGTATGAAATGAATGGGGTTAGTTGAGAATATCTTTTGTTATTTTGTATCGTAATAGCCAATGTTAGTTATGATTTTGAATTTAGCAAAAGTTTGTGTTATAAGGAAAGGGTAGCGTTGTATTTGGCCACAGGCGCAGGGTAGGAGAAAAAGCAGTGGTGTGTAAGTAAGTAGTTGGCATTTGGGCCTGAGTCGGTTGACAAGTACGGAAATGAATTATACATGCAAGGTGGAAGTACATTGAGTCCTTGGTTGACATAAGCCCCCTCCAGGTTCCAAGCGCTTAGATACAAGCAATAAAATTCAGTTTAGACGATAACGTTTCAAATTTAGTGCACAATTATAATTTATGAGTGTGGCTTTACATGTTCCCCATGCATTGTCATTTGGCTAACAAATCAAAAAACTTCCAGTCACCTTTCGTATCAATCGTTCTTTTTGTACTGAAAACTTTATCTCAAAGCAAAAACACGGGTCAATTCAATCATTAGAATTTATTGCATGCACTGCGCATTAATACACGCTACCAACAGAACAGCACTACGCTGAAATTCGTATACATTCGATCGCACATGCACTACTCGAGAATAAATTGAAAAAATTCTACGAAAACACTAGAGATACATAATACAGAGAAAGTAGAAGCAATACTACTACTGGAGCAGTGCACTACTGCAAATTGCAGTGGAGGCATTTGCCAAAATTATTGCAAAAAGAATGAAGCGAGTTTTTTCACATAACTTTTCCCGTTTTGATAAGGTTAAACGTGCTAAATGTCAAGTGAGTCAAGTCAGATCGTAGATCGAGCCAGATCACTCAGTCGTCTACGAGTAGAACACAAGTTGTGCACACATTTCTCCTGCAGGGATTTCTTCACTTGATTTCCCTCAAGTTTCTTTTCCTCCTAAATCCGCATCAGCAAGGAGAGCTATATCCTTATACCCGCCATATCTCTCCACTTCCAAAAGATTCGAGTACTACTTCACAGAGCTATGCATTGCAGTCGATAGTAGCATCAGTGAAATTATGTGCTTTGAGCGAATTCTGCTACTGCTCCTACTACACCACGCTAGAAGCAAGAGAATAAAACTAAAAAGGAGAAAACAAAGACCTCGACCTCATTAGCCAATTGTGTTACTAAAATAACCGGCTGTTTGCCAAATGGCAAATGAAAGGAATCACATCATAGTCATTCGATTGCACGTACGCAGAAATAACTAATGCCAGTCCACATTTCCTCTCAAATTTCCTCAATTCGCTTTAAGCTTTGTGATTGTCATTTCTATAATTCTACGCTCTACGCTAATAACACTTGCCACAAATATTATCCCAATACTTTCATTTTACTGGCCCTAACCTTCACAAATGGATTTGTAATAGTTCAAAATGTAAGTAGCTAGGTATCTATTATGTATAATTGAACTGCAGATATCGATGATTATAGTAACAACATGTCTGGTGAAAGACAAGAAGACTCGGACCCATGGATATTACCAATTAACAAGACGAACCCAGATGACAATTTCACATTCACCACTCCCCTATCTGTCAAACACATTGATCATCTCTTCCACCTGCATAATGTGTCAGTGTACAAATCGTATGCAATAAAACTCGTGTAACTTACCCTCTAATTGTATGCAAACTACTTTATATTATAGGTACTCCCTTATATTCGCAATTATCTGTATCCTGTATGTCTCATTGCATATGTCTATCCTCGGTAACTATTCGATATCCAACATACATTGGTTGGTGTATTGTGTAAATTTTAGTTTGCTCAACATACAACGTGTAAACAGTTGTAGCAAAAATTACAAACCCTTTATTCACTTGCGATTAGCTACCCGATCGCAATTTACCCGCACCAACCCAATGTTTTATTATTTACATATTTAAATAGAAATTCCCAACACCTAGGTAATCCAACTATTGGAACATGAAATATGTCCCAAAAATATACGTCTTCTCATCTTACTATCGATTTACAATGGCATAATAAAACAGCAAATGCATTAAGAAAGTGTCTCCGTTGCTTTTCTCATGTCATGTAGGAGCTTGCAACAGTAACCACATTTATTTTATGCTATTTATTCTCATTAATTATTTAAGTCGTTTGTCTAAGAGTTTTATAATTTTTCTATCACCAATAGAATTTAATAAATAATTCTTGCGATTTGTGATTGTGATTAGTTACTTTACGTCAAATTTTATGGTTGGGAATTTTTGAAATGGCAAGGAATTTTTGTTTCCATTGAGTTGTTGTATGGTGTTAGCAGAGGCTATGTGTTTGCAATCCAAAATGCAAAATTCCTGCTTCAAAAGCTCTTGAAGAATTTATGAGCAACATTTATCATTTTGTCGTATTATTTGAATATTTGCCATTTTTTATTGTCTCATCTTTTTAAGCTGTCTAAAATTCCGCTGACAAAATATGATGTGTCATCAAATTGGGACAAGGCAAAAGAATACGACATGACCAGAAGAAAAGGGCGAATAATAATATTAGCAACAAATGCTATAAAGCATTTATACAATACAACAGTATTGTGCATAAAACGTTATAATGTGTGTAGCAATATATACCTATCTAGTTTCTTAGCTTATTTTCCCAACATAAACTAAATGCGTTTTTTATTACTGAATTGTGTATCAACTTATTTAGGTTTCATTTCGAAATATTTGCACGTTCACTAACATTTTTCATGACATTTAAGACGCAAGTTCATACCTCTTTTGCTTCAAATGGGAACTTTCATTATAAGTTCAAGTACAACTAACTTCTCAAATAATATTGCATTTGAACAAAATAAATTTTGACTTGAACACTCGACTGTGAAATATATTTAGAAATGCGAAGGTTGGTATTTGCATGATCTGTACGCAGTTGATAGAAGAAAAGGACTCAAGCCACGACGACCACGTTGCTAAAGGTAGGGAATAGTTGTATATGAGTGATAGTGTTCGTCATACGAAGAGAAACTTTAGTTGAGCGTGTAGCGTAATAAAAATTTCAATGAGGAGAAGAGGAGGAGACGAACGAGAGGAGAAAGAGGTTGTTATTTGTACTCCACGTAAAGCCTCTCTGTATAGTCTCAATAGCAGTGTGACTACACATACACGTATGCACTATGTAAGTGTATTATAGCCACATCAACTAAAAACCTCTGGACTACTTCGTTCACGCTACACGAACAGCGAGCCACAGAGAAAATACTAGCGCCTTTCACGGACCACATTCATTTTCATGTCTAATCCGGTGAAAACAATTTTTCATTCTGTGTGTACGCTCTCCTCCACTAACAAGACAACACATGCGGTCAGATGAAAAGAAAGTGTTGAAAAACATGCGGCCTATAAAAACGCAGCCGACGATAGTATACTAGTCGAAGCGCTAAACAAAATCTCATTCCATTTCATTACATGCATGTACTACAGATATGAAACAAACACACTTTTACACATTAGTAACTGCCCCAAGTCATAGCCCGCGTACCTTGCCTAACTGCTACAACATCTCAACACAAAGTTTCGTGTATTTTAAAAGCAATAGCACACAACGCTATATCATAACGAAAAATTCAATTGAGACTCAGAATTCAATTCAACAATTTCTACAACGCATTTACACACCCGTTTATTACACAGAATATTAAATTGAGCATTCACACATTACGAGAAGAGTATCATAAGTCCGTAATATAAGGAGTAAGCCCTTTACCAACGCAGTAAAAACTACTGAGTGAGTAGAACCTAACCTACTCCTTATTTCTCTCTAACTGTAACTCTTCTAACTCTGTGCCACTATAGAAAAATTACATGTGCTCCTTACGTGCAACGGTCTTTATGATATTTTTCTCCGCTCGGCCATAAATGACTGCTATTTTCTAAAGACAACATTTGATAGTCTTTTTTATACGTCTGTGTGATGTTATCATGAAGTAATTCCATTGCCAACAAATGATGGGAGAACCTAGCTCCGATAACGATGATTTATTTCACCCCTCCAAATGCAATGCTCAACTGCCTCCTGCCTGTCTATCTTGGCTTCATAGCTCATACTCATGTATAGTCTTCCTAGTCGCCTAACAGTATAGTGTAATAAGTAAAAGTAGCTACACTCTTCTTAACAATGTAGCTACCTACCATGCAGTTTAGAACTCTTGATTCTGCTTTCTCTCGTTATTCCAATGTTATATGCCTGTGTAGCCTTATACCTCTAAAAGGCTGGGAAAAAGAGCAAGCGGATGAGCAGCTACCTACTTGACTTACATACGTACGCAAAAGATATTATATGCCACGGTATGCATAGCAGCACACAATAAGAACACATCTAGCCCACATTTCCTTGTCCTTATAAGTTAGACTGACTATAAATACGAGGAGGAGCTATTGAGCTAGCTAATACGCTACAGTTGTCGTGTCTAGGATATGGCTCGTATATTTTAGGAGACCCTTGAGGCTTGTATTTTGTGAGATGAAGCTTCATTTTATTTTGCATATTTATTCCAACACCCGCCGACCGAGACTTAAGACTAATACAGGGAAAGCTGGAAGGAGAAGTAGAGCTGTAGTACATGAGGATATATAGTACACACTCTACACACACAAGGCACAACAACACGAGAGAAGCACAACAGAACATAAGCCGCTAACTCAACTCTTTTCGTTTCGCATTTGCCAGCCATGCAGAGCCAAGACAAGCAACCTGCTTTACATTATATTACATTACATTACATTCTATACTACACTGCATTACTTATGCACATACATTTATTCCTTCCTTTTCCTCTGCTCTTGTTTTGCTCTTCATTTTATACATTATGTATATACATGTGGCTATGTCTAGGCACACCAACCATTCTGTCCTCCTGTAGACCTTTCCTCCTCCATGCCACCAGTACACAACACACAGACACAACTATTTGTGCCACTACCTGCTCTTCCTCTCCTTCCCTCCGTCTCCTCCGTCTATCTGTCTTCCATTCCCTTGTTTTACCGTCATATTTTCACCCTGCAAAACTTAAGTTCTCTACAAAGTTCAGAAGCAATTTGCTATTCTGCATAATATTATCCATAATATTGTCTACGAGGGAAGGTGAGAGAGAGAGAAAGGGCCATTTAGCAATGACTTCACTTTTACCATTATAATACTACCGTATTACATTATCCTTCTCTCTTGCTCTACAATGTACTCAAACTACACACACAGTTCAACACTCCTACTTGTCTCCTTGCCCAAATACACATCCACAACTAGTTTAACTAGAAACTCTAATACATGTTCATGTTGGTGTATAGCATAGATGTACCTATTAGAGTTTAACTCCGAGTGACCCTGCCTGAGCATAAAAATGCTAGCTACATACTCAACGTGACTTACGAATTTATAAAACTGCGATTATTTTCGAATATAGTGACATTTCAATACAGGTCTCTTTTGTAGTTTTGAGTACATGCTATTTTGCAATTCAAAATATATACATACATCAAATGCCTGTCATTTCCCCTTATGGAGTAAAACCCCCATTTTATATCAAAACATGTTTTGATTTTTCATCAATTCTGTGATCAGTCTATCAAGAAGGTTGTATTTTTAGAAAATACTATATAAAGACAAATTGGAAAAAGTATTTTTTCGTGTGGCGAATTTCGAAATGAAAGGGTGCGAAATCTAAATTCGAAAATAAAAAGAGAAAAATTTCATCCATTTTTTACAAATTTTGTAACAATGCTGTCACAATGATTTTTTTTTTAAATACTAGATACAATATACAAAATTTTTTGTCTTTTTCCCTTTGCTGATTTTCGAATTTTAAGAGTGCGAAAATTTAAATTTAAATAAGTGTTATTAAATACGTCTGATTTCATCCCCAAGGGAAGGTCATAAAAATGTCAGAGAAAAGTTTTATTTCAAATGTATTGGTTGGATACAAAAAAAGGATTAATATAAGTACTCTTTTGATTAATTCGGATCGTTGTAATAATTGGCTTACCTATCTAAAGTAGGTATATATTGTCAAATCCAAGTCTGTAAAATTTTCTCTTTTAGTCTTGACAGTTTGAGGAATGCAGGATTTGCAACTTTATCTGAAACAAGACTACCTATCTATATAAAATTACAAAGTGTTAGTGGCAGTAGTGAACGTACTATGGCTGTGGCAAATACATAGTGGATTGGACAAGTTTCACCTTCCCACTATTCAAACCACCGCGTTTCTTGCTTCCTTCCTAACATTTTCCACGCTTCGTGCGCAATTTAATGAGAATAATGGATGAGAGTAGAGAGATGAACCTCAACTCAACTTGCAATTTACTTGTAAACTCAAATTTTATCAGTAAACTCCAAAACCTGCAAAACGGAGCATAACTTTTATATCATATTCTATGTCAAATATTATATTTATAATGTTCTAGCATTCTAAAATAGAACTATCACAGGAAATTGCACACAGGAAAAGTACATTACATGATACATAGTAGTAGTTTTCCAGCAGAATGAGCCCGATTCCTGCATCAACTGAACAGATTAATAGGAGTGGTGACTACTTTACATTATAAATTTTTATATCCGCGCGACCAATGATAAGAACTAGTACGAATTTTATAAAACGTCAAAATATATTTTCCCAAAAAACAAGATACAAAGCAAAACATCTAAAGATTTGATTGTAGGTGGTAGCGATTTCTTATAATTAATTGTATACAATTTTTATTGCCGGCTAACGGTTAAAAGTCGTAAGAAAATTACGAAAGAAAACCAAAGTAAGTGAGTTGATTTACTGAGTGGCAAATTAAACGACTACAATGATAACTATCTTTCAAAGTACGTACATCTTGACTCCGGAAGAAATGTTGAGCAAACTACTTAAAAAGAGTGTGACCTTTAACACGGGGGCTAGATAATACACGGGGAGTCCAGATATAACACGGGGGCTTCAGATAATACAAAGCCATTTGAAACTAACTAGTGACTACCAAACAATTTTCTAGCTCCGAAACACTTGATGATAATCTAGTTTCACCTCTAGCTAGAGCTACTACATTTGAAATGGTTACACTTCACCGAAATTGCACTGGTTGCTGCTACAAATAGAAGGTCGCTAGATTTACTTCTAGGTAGGTTTACTTCATCAGATTGGGATTGTAGTATTTTGGATTGTAGTGAAGTGTAATGTGAAATGAACTCGCTTTCTTTCTTCTGCCGTTGTGGCGTAGGGTACTCTGATGCACATGGCTACAGGTTTCTCGACCTATAAGTGTGTAGGCACCTTATCTATAAAATACAATACTGCGAGCACGGCACTCCATTTCATCTAACAAGTCATGGATAAAATATCCGTATAGATCAACCCAAAGAAAGTAAGCCATGCGATATGCTTCTCCTGCAGATGTCTTGGAAATACAATATCGGTACAAAGAGAAAATATTGGTTTGTCATCCACTGGAGTAGTAGTTGCAGTTGCCAGTTACCTATATACAAGGATACCTTTCGCACAAGCACGTCCTTACTGCTAAATCCTTAGTAAGAGTATTTCATCTGTTTGGTGCACACGGAAAGATACATTCTACTTTCATGGATGGAGTATTAGTAAAGGTGTAGCCCAATGTATGTACTCTTAGTACGTGTAGCGTGTAACAGGCTTGCATTTACTTTCTATCGTTTTTCTCTTCTAAAGGTTTACTTTCTCCCGGTGTTTCTGTGGTTTTTCAACACATATATAGTTAATGTTACACATATAAGTAAACGCTGCACAAAGAAGAACTCAACCAGTAGTTCCAGTACTATGGCAGCAGTTGAAGTCGTAAAAGGAGCGAGCAAGAAAAAGGCTGATTGTGGCTTTGCTCGTAGAATGGAAATAAAGAGACGAAACAGAAACTTCGGTGGGGCATTTTCCTGTCGAATGATTTTTGCCTTCATGTCGCTCCACTTGTTTCATCATCAGCAAACGGACGATGTGATCCAACGTTACGTAAACTAACGTATCGTAATGTCGTCAAAAAATCAATTTCAACATCCACAATTCAATAGCATATAGCGTGGAGCCGATATACGACACAAATAGTAACACGGGGAGTTGATCTTTTCTGTGAGTGAGAGAAACTGGATGCACGTTGTATAAGGCAAATACTTACATAGAAAAGTATAACACAACAATAGTAGAAAAGACGCTACAGGTCCGCCACGACACATACAGAGCTCCATGAAGTTCAATTCAGTCTCCTTTACAGTCATTCAATTCATGCTGGTGCACTTTTTACTTTTCAGTTTACTACATTTCATCTCCCACCAGTACAATACCATGCACATCTTGCCTGTGTAATATCTGCAGCTTAAAGAGATCAGCAGAAAATATTACAAGACACAACCTGCTGCTGTGTAAGGAGACAAAGAAAACAAGACGCATTATACCACAAGGTATATCTATACACAGCAAAAGACACCTAACACATTTAACGACAATGCACAATATTCCTTTTAATATCTTCGATTTGTTCTTTGATACATGTGGATTTTTTTTCAAAGGATATCTCAGAGATTGTTTTTCAAAGGAATTTGGCATGTCAAGCTATGCCAGGGAAAGGAAAGGATGACATTTTCTTCACAAAGATATATTTATGCTGCCAAGCAAGGTATGTTATGTAATATTAGCATACATTGAACAAAGTTTATTGTTCTCACGTAAATTGCTTTAGCAGACGGTGCGGTGTATAAGGAGGCGATTTCAATTGCCTATATAGGTGGGTACTGGTTGTGTAGAAACAAGGAGATAGATAAAAGTTGAGTTTTCCATTATGTCATCGTAACTGCTGTGCTGCTGAAGAAAGCGAGTATTGTGCTTGTGCAACAGCGGCAGCTCCCATTTACAGAACAAAGTACATGTTGCTTTATAGCAGGAGGAGTAGGAGGAACAACGAAGAACTCTCATCTTGTCTATGTCTCTTTCCAGTCTCTGCTGAATAGGACTGTGTTGTGTGTTGTGCCGTGTGTACGTATGCTAGACATATTAGTATTATCCCTCTCTATGCTAAAACAAATACAAAGACTAAACTCCACATCAAATGCATTCATTTAGGATCCATGTTGCACAGTTGCTCTGTTTCGTTCCGTTAAAGCCCAAATGACTACTCATCAAACGAACACACGGAGACTCGTACTCTGGAATAGAATAGCCGTATTATCATAGTGAAACCAGCAACTCTGTCTTCGTAGTCATTCAGCAGACATTACTATGTAAATTCTCCAGGGGCTAAAGTTAAAGTCATAATATCAGTCACACTCATCTCTCAATTCTTCTCCACTGTGCAATACACGCAGTCAGTGCAGACATGTCTCCTGTTTTTCTTATAGCAACCTACAACTCTCTTTCTCTGTACACTATTATTACTTTCTATCAGTAATTTCACCATTTGCTACTAACTCTCCACACAGCTCCACTCACCATGATTCATAATAGGAGAGGAGCGTAGTATTCTGCTAGTACGTGCTCTAATTCTTCCTTATACTTCTTTTGGAATGCATTACTTTTGCTTGTAGTAGGAGTGAATGTATTGGTTAGGTATATAGTACCTAGGTTCCATTGATACAAGAGTACTAGTGCAGCGGACCTTGGCTGGCTATTGTGTGGCCAAATGATATTGCAGAGCTACACTGTATGTTGCATGTTGGAGGAAGACACAAAGCGAAACGAAGTTCATTGAGTACAGTGCAGGGAGTTATAGAGAGACTTTCATCATTCCCTGTTCCCAGTTTTGCATTATAAAGAAACTATCGTCGTAGCGTATCGAAAGACGAATTTGGAGTCGAGGAGGAAAGGGGAAATGCGTACTCTGGAGGGATTCCTTCCTGTTTAAATGCATCTTGAATAAATGTGGTCTCGTTAGCCGAGTTCTCATTATGCAAATTACTCTGTAAATTGAAGAGGAGACTCGGCTGTTGTTCCTTGCCATCATCCAACAGGCCACCACACAGCCACACACAGAAACGCAGCCACTGCTCTACTCCTAGTACTCTCTAACACATTTATACACACAATGCTCACTAAACTGCTTTTATAAACCCACTACTTTCTTTCCACCACAAAATTACACACATTGCATCCATACAGCATAATACTCAACAAAACCCAAGTACGTCTTCTTGAACTCATCTGCTTCGTATGTTCTCTTTCAAACAGACACACACAGACTCAGAAGCAGAAAGAGAGAAACGGCTATCGTTTTGTTAGCTTTAGTATTTCTTCAAGATGATGATAAAGTACAAAAGCATCTTGGTCTTCTTTCCTCGTCTCTGGCAACTAAGTAAGTACCTATGTGTTATACAGCACTGTGGCTATGTATAGTATGGATATTATTTATGCCGAGAAAAGTCTGGTGGTGGTGCTGCTACATGTACAGGAGTATCAGGCAATTTGCATAGAGAAAATGCTCAGCACCAGACTCCCACCAACTAAATAATTCAAAAGACTTTCCTTATTTGATGGAAACCCGAAAAGAATATTAAGAACCCTGTAGCACGAGAACACACTTCTCCTGTGTGACTACTGTCTACCATTCAGCAGCTTCCTGACATTCTGACTACTGTATTACATTTTCTTGGTTTGCCTTGGCTGGGTAAACGTCTGCTTTACATTTCTGTCTCGTCAGCAGCAAAAGTACTACAACTACACAACCAACTCAAAATCCTTTCTTAAGCAAGCTAAAACTAAATTCACAACTCAAAAGTCTACATAAATATATAATAGTTGATATTATAAGCGCATGGGAGAATAAAAGAGTGAGAAAGGCAGGTCTATAACAAACACATTTTATATCTATGTGTATTCCTACGTTATGTACATATGAAAGTGCCTATGCACATAGCCCGTATAAAATAAGGCCATCATGACACGTAATAGTAAATGCAACAGACTTTCCCTCCACCATTGCTATTCTTTGTTCACGTGTGTGTGTCTATGTGTATTGTGGTGGGGGTGTAGTGTGTGTAAAGTTGTAAGTTAAGTAAGTAAACTACACTGACTGTGTAGGTTGATATTACATCATTTTGCTGTTACTACATTTCTCTTTCTCTTCTCCAGCCGTTCCACTTGTTTCAAAATAGAATCTGTTTATTCATGTCGGTTGTTGAGCCAGAGTGTTATAGAGGAGTGGTGTGAGAGTATAACATGCAGTGGTTAATAGGACAATAGAAAACACAATACGTACAGGGCATGACATGCCATGATGCTTAAAGTTAAAGTAAATGTAAATGTAAAAGGCAAAGCAAAGCAAAAGGAAGAACAAGAACCCACAAGTTTCTTCATTCTAACGGAACATATTATTTGAAGGGAAATCCCAAAACACTTTTTGAACACAAGACGAAGAGCCCGAGCCACGTTCCTCCATATACACCATTTTCATTCTCCCAACTTTTTCCCAACATAACTTTCTCACTAGATTTTACAACACCATGCAGAGCACCTTCATATAAAGCATAGAAATATTATCACATCACAAGAGATACTTGTAGATAAGTACAAGAACGACCTATACGTACATGTGCTCTTAACAACAGCCACCTCCTTAACTTTCTCGTCCTATATATTTATAATCAACTTCTCGCCTCAACTCTTCCGAATGCCACAAAGCTACTGTCGACAGCAACAGGCGTCGTCCAATTCCATTAGTACTAAATCCACAAAATATTTTTACAAATATTTTCTACCTTTCATCACCGCTTCCTGTAAGAATGCATAGTTACTTTGTACGCGGTAGGTGTATCTATTCAATAGTTATTGCAACATAAAATTATAATTAATTTCTAATGTATATACCTACTATCTCCCTTAATTAACGTTTGACCTTTTAGTTACTTGGTACACATTGTACAGGTACAGTGTTCTCCTTCCCACTGGGAAGTGGGAAAAATGGACATGGGAAAAATGGGAAAAATGGGAAAGAAAGAGATTGCTTCCCACTGGGAAAAATGGGAAAAATGGGAAAAATGGGAAAAAATAAAAATACGTACATCGGGGCTATGTGAACCTCTCAAGGAGACTCGTGATGCCACCAAATTTAAATGTGTGGTGTACTTCAGCAATGTTAATTCATTGCGTGCTAAGAAAACAGCTTACTTGTTGCTGTTACTGTAATAAAATAATATTATCTGCATTTTAATATCAGCATCTTTACCATTACGTTTCATGTATTCGTCAGCGACAGTTGATATTGATGACAGTTTGTTTACATTTAGCAGTAAAATCTTGACAGTATTTACTTTATATTCATTAATGCACTATGCACAAGACACAATATTTAAAATTTGACGCATTAGAAGCATTATTTCCCATTTTTCCCATTTTTTCCTATTATTCCCGTTTTTCCCGTTTTTCCCATTTTTCCCAACTGTCCAACAAAAATGATTTTTTCCCGGGAAATATCGAACTCTGTACAGGTACATGCCTAAATACAATTAGTATAATCAGCTGCTCCAGAAACAGTGCTCTACTGCCTTTATAATTTAGAATGCTCAGAAACTGAAGCTGCGGTTGTCAAAGTAGGCAGTTTAAGTAGTTTCCATTTTCTTGACTTTAAATATGTATTGACACAGCTACATAAGAAGTTTCCTTATTTTCCCCTTTTGAATTTCTTCACAGCTACTATTTATTGCTTTGGTGGAATGAAATGGAACTTTTTTTTCGCTTTCTTTGCTTACTATTCTACTTTTCTTCTTTACTTTGTGGCGGACGTACACTGAAATGGGAGCTTTGGTTATGGCACTCTGATATAATGTTTCACAAAACGAGATATAGATAGTTGTATAGCGTAGTTGAGTTAAGTCAGTACATAGTGCTACAAAATAAGCATAATAGGAACTATAGTGTTACTCTGAATTTATTTTATGCCGTGAGAGTTGAGACGGGCAGGCTGCTGAAGAAAGGACGGGCAGATCAGAATTCAAAGTATTATATTATATTCATAAGTAGAGTGGAAAAGTAGTTGTGGAGCGTGGTGGTGGTTGAGTAGGAGTAGGTGCAGTAAGAAAGTCAGTTGAAAACTCAACTGGGGAAAATGTCGGGGAAAAGAAGTACGTTGGAATTCGGAGAGTTCCCCACATCTATTTGTATACTCCTTGCCTACTTAGTGGCTGTTTGACATGGTGCTTCTGTAGAGTGAAAGTAAAACGAAGGAGATTCCAAAATGTGTACTCATGTTGGCCAAAGAGCCCGAACACAAAGAATCTTCTTTGATGTCACGTCAGTTATGTCACCCTGGTTATTATTATTACAACATACTCGCATGAGAGGGCCATGAAACTACTTTGCTTATGCACTCTCCTATATCATTAGCCCCAGTTGGTTATACTGCAAGGTGCTTGTACTAAATAATGGTGGGAGAGTAGGACGATAGAGCGAGAGCCATAAGTCTCCTAAAGTCCGTATGGACTCCATCCTTTATTACTTGAAAGGTAGCGAAGAAAGATAAACTATTTGTAATAGGCCATGTAATGATATGATATTACTTGTTAGCTTTCCCTCTCCTTATACATAATACTGTATGTATATGGCAGAGTGTGCATTTCCCATTTACCCCATCCATGTCACCTTTAGTACAAGTAAATAGGCATTACGTTACATTACATTATTACTCACACTCACGTCTACATAAATACTTCATAATGGAAATGGCATTGTTGCCTTCCAAGCTATTGCCTTTCATTCTTATCCGTCCTATTCTTGAGCAACATAAAAGAACACTTCATGTGTGTTACTACTTCATACAAGCACAAAACTCTCCTTCTCCAACTCTCTGACACTGTATACAGTGTGCACTCCATACAAGAATTCCTTATAATATAATGCGCTTTCTACGCTCTCCTATGATGTTATGTAGTTCACTCTTCTGCAGTCTGTCTCTGCTCAGCTGGGTTTATGTAAATGTATTGCCGTCGTCGTCTTGAATGGGGACTGTGCGAGTCTTAGTTTAGTTATTCTTCATTATTTCTTATTTGTCAAGTTAAAAAGAGTAGGAGCGTATATTGTGTGAGACTCTCTGCCTCTGTTGTAAATACTCGGGGAGGTAGGTAAGTAATAAGAAAGCGCGGAATGAATGATGTGGCTTGGCCTAGCCTGGCTTCTTTGTGTGTTTACTTAATATTTCCCTCACTACTACAAATAAACACGGACAAGCTGAAAATTGTAATATTTTATACCATACAGAATAAAAAATATTTCTCACAAACTATGAACTACAAAGCATTATGTGCATATGAAAGCAGTTCAGTAGCAGTGCTGGTAGTCTCAAGACTTAGACTTGACTGTGTACATACGCTGCTTGTGAAAAATGCTATCCAATTCTGAGAAAAGGACTCTGAGGGATACACAACAAGTAAAATATATATGCCTCCATAAATACTTGTATACACAATACTGGCAAAAATAAACGCAAAGTCACGTATGCATCTGAAACTAACAAACTTACAATTAGCTCACCCCAGAGGAGAAACACAGCAAACATTTGTTCACAAAAGTTAAAACTAGAGCGATGAGAAGCTTAATTTTCGACGGTAACTCTTTGTGCATGTACAATTTAGTATTTTGCAGCACAGAGTTGTAAGCAATGCTGTTTTGGACCAACTTCCTGGCTGCAGGGAGAGAGAAACATTTTCCTTTTATTTGCTTGGATGATTTTTAACTTATTTTCTTGTTGACGGTTGGTAAGAGGCAAAACATTTTGACTGGTTGTTGTACTATTTAGAAGTAGAGAAAACAAGTTTCAAATGAGAGAAATTACAGATGGGAACTCGTAGGGTGCATTCAAAATGTGGAAGAATGTTTTGTATGCGAGAGAGAAAGCTATTTAGTCGAGTTAGTCAAGTAAAAGTCTGTCTGTCTGCACAGAGATAGGCAAGAAGCTTCATATGAGACAAATACACAGCTTCAGACTTCAGAGCAGCAGGCTAAGCGTAGATTCAGCATTCAAAGAGAGGACACAAGAGCGCAGTAGAATGAGGCAGTTTTAGTGGAACAGGACTCACAGTCACAATTAGTCAGGCAGGGCAAGTTGCACACATACACACACCAACGAGAAAAACAGAAAGAGCTCACTTGAGTTGACTTGCCTAAACTTGGCTTTACGACTCCAATGGAAAGTAATGTAATGCAAAGCATGTTTACAGCATTTGTGAGGAAAAACTTGGCTGAGTTAAGTAGGGAAATGGACGTCGTGAAAGGGTGATTTGGCCCATAAAGTGTCTTTCTAGCAGCTCCTTTTCTTGCCCATTACGATTTGGACAAAAACATTGTGCAGGGTTGTCCGGAAAAATTCCACATCTCCAACACACGTTCAACTGTGGAGGACTCTCCGAATATTCAAGCCAGGAAGCATGCAACACCCTGCACTTGTTGTTGAAAATCATTCTCAAACTCCCATTATCTTCTCCAGTCTTCACTCATCCAGAGATTGACACAATAAACGTCCCAAATCTTAACAAAATATACAGTCTTAAATATGTATGAAAGGCTTTATTTTACAGTAAACGAAGACTTGAATGTGTAATACATGCATAAAAGAATAAATGTGTTCGACCCTTCAAATGGCAAACATTCAAGGTCGAGCAGATTAGAAAGCAATTTAGTCTTTGGAAGTGAAAGGGTTTTAGGATTTTATGGCGTGAATGTAGAACAAGTAGGAGTAAGGCAAGTCTCACTATAGCGAGAAACATGATAGGATAGGGAAGCCATGTATGTATGTAGTGCGAGACAAGTGAAAGAAGTAAGATTAAGACAGAGCACGAAAGCGGAGACAATACGAGAAAGAAATAGGGGTCGTGGATAAAGCATGCAAGTTAAGTCTACTTCTGAGACAGAACATAACAACGCTAACTAAAATAAAATAAAATCTGTTCGCATACGTTAACTCCAACTTGAGTACTACGTTGTTCTAGCTATAGGAGCATTGAGCAGCGCTTTGCATGGTCATGGCTATATATGTAGAGTAGATGTGTTGCAAGAAAGTAGCACTGGCACTGCTGTGAGAAAATTTAGTTAGGAACGACACACACAGTCGTTGGAAAGGAAGAAAGTTGCGACAAATTGGATTTATTACGACCATATTAAAATGGAAAAGGTCATTCATGAATGCATTTGAGTCCCGGTGGATATAGCATTATGGAGGAAGAGCCAAATAAACTAAATCTTACACTCATTAATTCCGTTTGAAAAAACTTGAATCTGAACGGAGACTTATTATGGAAGGAGAAAGAGAGAAGGAGGGCAGAAAAAATAATACTCGGGGAATTCACAAAAGTCGTCTTCGTCTTCTTCGTTGTCGCTGGTTGCTGTTGCGAAGAGAAATAAGGAACAAGTACTTTGTCTGATCTCTACTTAACTTCAGCTCTACACGTTGGCCTAATACTTACATTGTAATCAGATAATGCATAATAGCCAAGCTTGACTCTACTACAAGTGCTAGTCGTTTCTCTGCTATTTGTTTTTACCCGGACCTCACCCTCCACTATGTACCTAGTACCTACAGAGTATATGCAGTCTCTCAGTCCGTCCTAATCCTCATTGTTGAAAATGTATTTTTATAGTCTGAGTCCCATTCATCTAAATTAAAAGAATCACAGAGAATCGAATGAGAACAGCAGTAAAAAGCAAGTAGTGTATGTATACTTCCGTATTAAAGTATTAGTTACTTTTCCGTAACTTACTTAAGAGGTGGAGATCTCTCTATCCACTCTCTCGCTCCCACTTCGGAGTATACCATGCCATGAATAGCACAATTGTAGTCAGATAGGTTGCCGTAATATTTCTTCAAATATGTCTATTGCCACGTATATTACACATTTCCCTGTGAAATTACTTTCTGAAGCTTTTCTCAGTGTTTCAGTATGTAACATTGTTATGTAACGAGTGTAGCATTGTTATGTTAGCCATTAAGTGCAGAGAACATGAGTGGGATATGCATATTATATTGCATAGCACTTGTATAGGTATAATAGGTAAGTACTTTGTGTAGAATGGGAGGCTGCTGCTTGCGTTTGTGTCCTAGTCCTAGAAATATTTTCTGTAACTACAAGGAAAGTAAGAAAAGACAAAGTTGGAAAGGAAACTTAGTTCAAGTAGTAGTAGCAGGAGAAGAAGAAGAAGAAAACTAAACTGGAGCAAAAGAATCATCTTGGAATGAACATTCACATACACAACAGGATGGAACATTCATCCCCTCATATTTTTTGTGCTTGGAATCCATGCCTTTCTCTCCCCCTGAAGTTTAAGTTTGGTGTAGCACTATTGTATCTGTAGCTGCTAGACGGCCTTAAGAGACCGACACAGAAGGACAACTTTCTCATCCTATGGTTGCAGGAGAACAACACTGCAATAAATATACGGACAGCCGGAGTCCTAGGAGCAAAAGGATGCCAAATGCTAGCAGTGTTCTTACTTAGTTAGGAGAGGACTAGTGTATTAGTGCTGTGGTGAGTATTAGAATGGTGAGTGCTAAAGAAGCGAGGCTGGTTGTTGGAAGTAGGAGTGAGATCTATTATGCTCTTGTCTTTTGCTGGAAGATGAAAATTGAGAGGCGCCGTAACGGCCTGAGGATGTCGAGTAAAGTAAAAGCAAAGTTTCGCTCCTACTCCATCACTCAGCGTTCATTGTCATGTCATTCGTGTCTTGATCTGTTGTTAGTCCTATAATGGCCAGTGTGTGTATCCAAATGCATTTATATCATTATTTTCATCCCTTGCTGTCTCTCTGAATAAAATATGGACACACGTAAATAAATAATTGATATGATTTCAAATAACTCCCCGGCTAATGACCAGTTTCTCCATTGATGTCTCCTCTTCGACAATTACAAATGCGGCAGCAATAATTTTGTTTACTCCACGCTAGATTTAGTTCGGCGCAAGATTAATATTTTTTCCAATTCTTCGTAGGATTGACAGGATTTTATGTAGTCCAAAGAAGAAAGTAATGGAAACTAAGAGAAAAATCTTCTTTCGACAAACTTCCATGATGATCCCGTCTATTTTTGGCTGGAGCAGCAGCTAGTGAATTGGTCGTGTTCAAATGTCTCGTAGTATATAAGGAGGAGGGTGGTGCTTGTTCATAAAGTCTGTGTATATGCCAGGGATAAGTGCCTACACGAAATTATGGACTGTATACATACATTGGATATAATATTAAAGTGTGCTTTTTGTGTTTGGGCTCTCATTGCACTGCTGGAGAAAGTGAAATGAGATATTGGCGTGTAAGGATACAAATATCTGTTCTGGTAGGAGTAAGGAAAGTTTGCAACTTGTTTGGCGTTGGTGACGCGACGCTTGAGAGCAGAAAGACGAAACTTGTGTTTGGGAAATGCTTGTCTGCTCTTCGCTGTCCTCCGCCTGGCCAAGACTTTTAGACTGCGAGCACTGTCTTCATTTTTCTTAAACAATATGACGGGAGTCATGACATGCTATGAAGGCTACAGAATGTAGTAATGCCATAATGTATGTAACTAACTGAATGCAATGTAACTCTACAATAACATGTAGTACCATTCATTTCTCCCTTCCTTCTTTTCAGCCAAAATAACATAACCAACAACATAATCCTACCCTTCTTCTTTCCGACACAATTTATACGAGTTTCGGAAAAAATAGTATTTTATTAATAAAACATGACTTGACGCAAGCATTTGTGTTTGGCTATATGAATTTTAATCCCATAGATTATGTAGCATTTAAGTGGCTTTGGCAAATGACAAGATGAAAGGAGAAAGGATGTTGGTTTGAACAATGTGCACAGTATAACTGTGGTCTTGGGTAATGCTCAAAATAATTATAAGGGTATACCGTTGAAATGAAGATGTCGTTTGGAATGAGAGAGCCGGAGCAACAATTCTTTTTCGCATTATTGCCTGTTGTAAGTTGTATTGTTGTGTTGATGTGCAGTACATAACGGAGATGCTTTTGTCAGAGTGAAGACAAGTGCATTTCCCAAGGACGACATCCCTCCGACTTCACTTCACATTACTTTTCCTACTGTACATTTAACTACACATTGCCTAACATGAATTTCACTCGTCTTTCCTTCCCGCACTACTTCCAAAGATTTCGGGTTCGGGCATCTTGTCCTGTCTCTTAACTTTTACTTTGCTCTCCCACTTTGCTTTCATTCCCGTCTTATGGAACCAGAGCCTTTTACCGATTCTGCGAACTGTAACTTAGTGTAGTCAACTTTAATCTTATCGTTAGTTTATATTTTGATGTCAGTCAGCTTCCACAAACACATTGCTCTGCTATACGCACGCCCAAAATAACACTAGTGCTGGTATTAGTCAATGTAGGTCTACTTGTTTAGCTACCTGGGTAATTTTCAACTGCATCTGTGTATACCAGGTAGCGCATTAAAATATTTTACAGAAATAAAATTGAAGCT